>CAIGRF010311143.1:11661-30623 GCA_903798235.1 Fraxinus ornus | reverse complement strand
TTGTAACCATTTTTAGTTTTTAGTTTTCGAAAACACTGAAAATACGTTTACTTATCTATTTTAAAAAACGAGTTTAAAATTTACAAAGAAAATAGAAAACGCCAAATAAGTCATTTTTGCTGTTTTCAGTTAAAACCAAGCCAAAACTTCACTTTTTTTAAAAAAATATATATATTTTTTTTTAAAATGACAAAAAGAACGCATTTTCAGCATTCTTAAAATAGACGCTCAAAACACAAAACCCAAAATGAATTCAAATTTCAAAATAAAAAACTGAAATACAAAAAGAACAGCCACTAATATTTTTCTTTTAGGCAACTTTTGAGAAATATTTCTTCGAAACTCGAAGAACATGTTTGGAACCCTAACAATGATTAACTAAGAATAAAGCTGACAAAAGTCATGGCTTGCAAATTGACATGTGCATGTAAAATTGCTAAGTGACACGGATGATTGGTTGATGACTAAAACTTCACGTGATAATAATTATAGATCAACTTAAGGGAAGCTGAGAAATTCTCATTAAGAAGTAAGCTTTGTAGTGTATTGCACAAAATTGCTTAGTTCGGCCATTTGTAAGGGGTCATTGTCCCTATTTAGCCACCTGACCACCTATGTTCTCTCCGTTACTACCGATGTGATCTGGATGTTTATCATTTAGGCTATAACTCTTTTACTACAAAATATTAGAAGTGAATAGAATTAAAATAATATTAACAATCATTTATAGAATTAAATATTGGATGTTTGATAAATTATAATATCATGTAAAATATTTTCACAATGTTTCATGCCCAATAGCTTTTCCACATGTGGCGTTGTGCTCTCCTTTTCACTTTCATGCAACTTAGGGGTTACTCACGCGTGTTTGGTCTCCATTTTTCAAAATTCATATTTCTTCATTTTCATTTTCAATTATACATTATATGGAACCAATAATTTCTATCAACTTTTCAATAACGCGTTTCAACAACTTTTATCCAAATATACTAAAAATTCGATTTTTATTCAAATAACTGGAGCTAAAAGTACCAAATATTATTAATAATTTATTTTCTAAAAGAATTCTAGTTTTACTTACACAATTTGAGGACTTAGAAAGCCACCATACTCATCTTCGAGGGCTTGAGGAAGATCCCAATGAAAGAGTGTTGGAAAAGGCTCCATACCTATTGATGATATAAATGGATCACATTTATGTATCTAAGAATTTAGAGGGAGATGGAGAAATTCATAAAGTGATATCTAACCCTTTGATAGAAGCTCATTAATGAGATTGTTGTAGAAGGCAATTCCTTCTTTATTTATTCCTTTACTTAACTTTCCATCTGCACAAATGAAATTTGAAGTTTAAGCAAGTAGAAAGAAACACCAAGAATAAAAGAATAAGAAGAAAAACGAAGATTGGATTTCATCATTAATTTCTAATCTACAATGTTAATGATTAATAGATTATTCGCTTATGTATTTTACAAAGAAAATATGTTATTTTATCTTTGTCATATAATAAATATATAAATAGGGGCGGACCCTTTTTTTATTAAATAGGGGTACAGCACACCCTAAATTTTGAGCCAATTTTTTAGTTCTTTACTCATAAAATTGGTTTAATTTTTTAATTTTTTTACTTCATAAAATTAGTTTAAAACAAATTTAGACCATCCTATATATAATACATTATCCATTAAGATCTAAATTCTAGCCCACCCTAAAATATATTTCCAAATCCACCCGTGTATTAAGAGTGTAAGAAAATAATAAATTATTTATCGTCCTATGAATAAATGCTGCGAAAAGTACAATGTATAATTAGTTCCTCTTTGACAACCATTATTTGGGTAAAATGGAGTTTTGAATATTGATTTTTTGAAAAATATGTGATTAAAAAGTATGGAAAAGTTTTGGACCAAATATTTTATTGTGTAAATGTATGGTTGAAAATGAATATGTGAAAAAATAAAGAGTTCTAAAATAATGATTGTCAAACAAGGGTATAGCTACATGTATTTGAAAACATCTATTTTATGACGTACTTAATTCGTTTGACAGGGTTCCTTAAAATTCGACTGTTGCTCTTACTTTGAATATGTTTAATTATTATTATTCTTATTATTTGAAAAATAATGCGATTTAGAATCACGTGTGCTCAGCAAAGTTTAGGTGAGATGCAATTGTAATTAATTGATAGATCATAATAAAAGAAGGAAATGAGTCACATTTAAAATATCATATCGCTTGCATGTCACTTGATGCTACATAACATTATTATTATTAATTTTTTATTTTTTTTGGTGGTTAGAATAACTTTTAAAAGAAGCTAATTAGTGTAACTTAGAAAATTCTTCTACAAAAATCAGAAAAAAATTGTACATCCCACGCGAAGTCCCTTACCCTTTCCACTCCCTATCAACGCAAAATCATAACAAAATAAAAATTCAAAGATGACTTTTAAAGCCGTAACAAAATAGGCTACACTACAATAATAAATAGAGCAAGTTACAAGAACTTGCTTTGAAGTTCTTGATTATTAGTTTATGTTTGGCTCACATTCTTTTAAAAGTTTTTTTTTTTCAAAAAATCATTTTAATCATATATTTTCCTATAAAATAGTACTATATGTAAATTGAAAACTTATCTTTATTTTTTAATCAAACATTCCCAAAAAAACTACTATTCCAAAATCTATTTTCCCCAAAATTTCCATTAAAATGGAGCTCAAACGAGGGCTTAAAAAGAAAACATCTCCATGTTATAAACTAAAAACCCCCCTCTAATCCCTTTTTTTTTAACCCATTCTTCTATAACTCAAATATAAGTATTTACACCCTTGTAGTTTATATATTTAAACAGGTTATAATGCAATGCTATATCTTTTCATTTCTTTTTTCCTACTTGGGGTAGTTTTTGTACTCGCAATACTATATTAGGTTAAGTTTGAGCCCCCTTATCTAGTGAATATGATTCATTAATGAGTCTACAATTACATCACATGACGCATGAAGACATGTGGAAAATAGAAATCCTTTAAATTCGACCAAATTCTTTTTGAAATATTTCATATAATGCCCACACATATTTTAACTCGTTGGAAACAAAATTCTTTTCCTTAGGAAGCTCTCAAAATAGAAATAGAGAACGAAGAAAACTAGGAATATTGTTAGGATCACTTTCTTCTAGAAGGATCATCTAGAAAGCGATTCGTATTGCCTATATTCAGACAAAAAGATGATATATGTTTTCTAGGTAGAAATTTTTTTCTAGGACAAGTTTTATTTCTTTTTTATTATTCTTTGCTAGAGGTCACATCTAGCACCGATCCTAAGTTACACTCCCTTTTCTCATTAGTAAAACACGCCACTACTTGTGGCGCTTGTTTTGTAATGAAATTATTATGGTCCCCCTTAGTCCCTCTTTGACAATCATACTTTTCAAACTCTTTTTTTTTTACATACTTTTTTTTCAATCACATATTCACATAATAAAATATTATGCACTTAAATATAAACTTTTTTTTTTCCACTTTTGAACCACGCATTCTCCTAAGAATCACAATTCAAAACTTTTTTTTCTTTTTTTTTTTTAAAAGTATTTTTGTCAAATAGGAGCTTAATGTTATGGTCCAATTGGATGTCATGTTAACCAATTAAGGGCCCCATTGTACACCAAAGTGTTTCTGATTGAACAATTAGGCCTCGATTGTCAAGGCATGCCTAAATAAAAGGGTGTCTTGATCGCAAGGCTTGGCCAAGCGAGGAAGTTGAGTAATAACACTCGGCCGAAAATATGATTAGAGGTCTCAGACATGAACAGAAACCTTAGTGCGAAATTTAACAAACCATCTTAATGTTAGTGCACTATGCCTCTAAGTGCGAACAAGATTTTCCCGGATAATTGTTGTGAAAATACAAATATCCATGAAACTTTGAAAATGAGATTTAATCATTACTTTCAACATAATGATGAAGAATGTTTAACTCACGAAAATGTCTAAAATGTCCTAACAAATCGTCTATAAGTAATTATTGCACAATAAAGAAAAGGAACATTGCTATAAAAAACACCTCGGATTGAAACAATATCTAGGTTCTGACCTCTCGAGGACTCAAAAAATATATATTTCCGGTTGAGAAATATTTTTTGGCTGAAAGAATGCAGGAATCTCGATCTTTCTCATTCGAGAAATTGGCTTGAAACTCACAAAATCGTCAAAAAGGGAAAATACGGCCAAAATTGAGAAAAAAATATATACCATTGGCTTTAAAATATACCATCCATATTTCCAGGCAATAGCTCTAACCTAGAAAATTATATATTTTTATCATTATACTAAAAAGTCCAACAAAATTGCCATTGATTAAAGTTCAAATTTGAGATTCAATTTTATTTTCCTTTTTGATAAAAATTTGGATCAAATTTGTTCACTTTTAGCTTAAATATGTCATTCTAAACCAAAACTCTTACTGTGTTTATCTTCTATGACACAATGCAGGCATTTATATAATTAAGAAAAGACTTACCTTCCATAATTATGATTTTAATCAATAGTTTTGCATTGAACAATGAACAGTGAGTCTGGTCTTATCTATGAAGCTCATTTTGGGATGAGAGTTATTGATTAAATATAATTTGACAGAACAAATGATACATTTGTAATACATTTTTTAAATCGAGTCTTAAAAAATTTCAAATTATGAGATAATAAAGAGGCGGGGTAAATTCTAATTGAAAGGAAAAAATGAACTTACATGGTAAAATTCGTGACCACGAGATAGAAAATCTGAAGGCATTGAGTCCAATAAATTCCATCAGCTTCACATCTTCCTGCATGTCACCGTAATTCCTAATTAGCGTACGTATACAACTCTAAACTCTTGTTTGTTGAGAATTAAAATTAGATTTTTAATAAGTTTTGATAAAAGTTAATGAAATGTGAATTTTAATTCCACCAAATAGGGACTAAAACATATAAACATCTGAAGGAATATCTTTCTAATTATAATTGTGAACAATTGCATTTGACTATTACAAGCTGTTAATTATTCCAGGTGACTGAATGATTGAGCATCAACAAATTTAAAATCACATTTATATAATGTAAATGATTGAGTATTGAAATATTAAACCAGCAAACCTTGTAGCGATGATAAAAGTCATTTGCTAAATCGCCATTGCTGTGGTCAACAATTTTACCTGCAGGCAATTATTGAAATGTTGTCGTTCTTAGCTGGCATAATCTATTATGAGAGTGAGAGAGAGAGAGAGAGAGAGAGAGAGAGACATGAAATAGGAAGGAGATTCAACCACAAAAGGATCTCGGAATTCATTTATTGAAGTAAGAATGTTGACCCAAAATTTAAATTGAAGATTTCTATGATTTCTCTCATTGGTATTGAAGCGTTAAAAGGTTGTTTTCCTGGCATATTGTCTTTTCAAAAACTGATTAGTTTGATAAAAAAAAAAATACATGTATGCCAATTTTGTTGAAACTTGAAGCACTTTAATGGCATGTCATTAATGTTGTACAATTATACAATATGAATTTTAAGTATGTTTCATAAATACTCAAGAGATCAAAAATACTTGAATTAATAATGTTGAAAAAAGAGTTTAGGTATAGCACATCTTGTTATATTCCTTTAGCAGATATACTATATATATTCATAATAGGTTTATAGTATCGCAAGCTCTATTATTACTAGCTGGTCACATAGCTACTTGTAGTATGAATTTTTGTGAGATAGACCTTGAGAATGATCTAATGTGATATTTGTTATCATTTATGGTTTGAGTCAAGCATATCATGTGCGAGTGGAATATTTTGGAAAATATGGGTCGTGAATCGCTGATGTGAGGTGATCCGACATGCAATATATTNCTTCCACATCTTCCTATAACTTCCATTACTTTATCTTGCAATTTGGGGAGAGAAAAGATGGCAAGAAAGTGGTGTGAAATTTGTAGGTAAAAATGCACCAAAATTGAAAAGGCCCTTAAATCCCATTTTGGCGTGAAAACTCACAAAATTGGGCATTTAGATTATGGATAATAATTTTCATTATGATCGGAATTGGGACACCATTAAAGTGCTAAAATATGGAGAATTCGGAACATGGAATAGTAGGGCGATTCAACCATAAAAGGATCCTGGAATTCATCTATTCAAGTAAGAATCTTGACCCAAAACTTATATTGAAGAATGCTGTGATTTCGTTCAAGCAAATAAACTGGAAGTTTAGCTAAAGAGAGACTAAATAATAAATTGTAAGAACTTTTTTGTTGAACCACGTCCTCTATAAAGTTTAAGCTTTTAAATAAAGTTGACGGACATCCTAAGTTTTAAGCCGCTCACCTACAAGCGCATGAAAGACTAAATTTAAATTAATTCATGTCTCTTATCTCTAATTGCAATTCAAAACTTTGAAACCTCCAACCCCCCAAATCCAAATCCCAGCAATGCACACACATACAGTGACACTGAGAGGTGTTTCAAGACCTGGGTATTTGCGTGTAAAGTTATCCCATATACTTGGACCTCTGCCATCCTCTTCTGCAGCTCCTTCATACTGCAACATCATTTACATTATTAGGAACAATCACTATTATGCATGCAACGATGCAAACATATATATAAACAGGCGCGCGCGACCGCACACACACTCGGTTAACATTTTGAAGCAGCAGATCAGTATGTAACCTGATAGGAAGACGAGGATGCACCAAACACAAAATCCGAGGGAAAACTATTCCTATTGAATTGAATTGATATTTGGCTTCTGGAAAAATTTTCTGCTGAAACTGAAATCACAATGCAGCTGATGAAGACCAAGATACAGAGAAAAGGATAGTGTTTGAGCTCCATAGCTGCCTGTTACCTATTATCTCTCTGTGTTTTGCCCATAATATATAGAGAGAGTGAAATTCCACTCATAAAAATCGAAAAGTGATATATTGATATGACTATTATTATATTGAAGACTAACAAAGTATCCTCAACTAAGATTTTGAAAGATTTTAAAAGCTCTTCTAAATTTAGATATTCTCTATTAAGATTTTAATAAATTATAAATTCTAATTAATTTCATGAATTTGAATAGATTATCAACAAAAGTAATAAGAATGTCCTTAAAAATGGTGAAATTTCAAAAGAGTATATTATGCGTATTTTTTAACTTGAAATCCATCTAAATCTCCTGAAATTTCTTTATTAATGAAATCTTTATGAATTTATGACTTTTATAAAAATCATGATAGACCATATTAACAACTTCGTTTGTAAGAATTTATAAACGGTTTAATTAATAAATACATTAAAATGAATGATGAAAAGAATTGAAAATCAAGTTTGATCATTTATATAAATGACTTATAAATTTTATTAAATGGAGGCTAAACTGGATAAAAAAAAAATGGTTTTATGAAAATATAAACTTCGAGACCTGGAAGTTGGACATATCGATGGCCATTTTATATATTATTTTTGGAAAATAAAAAAATTTTCCAGTCCATGTTGCACATACATTGGGTGCAACTCCTGTAAATATTTTTTTACAGCTTGATGCTGGTGATACGTTGTAGTTAGTCGGTCATGTAAGACATGCACTAGTTTACAGGAATAAAGGTCCAAAAAATGTAGGTTTTATCAAAACTTACGTAAGTACTGAACATAATGCTTAATTATCTACCAAGAAAAGAATACAAGGTTGAATTAAATATTGAATAAAAGATAGCGATACCATGATCGAATGGTAAACAACTTGAGATCCTAGGAGAAACTCCTTCCAAAGAACCAATTCCTTCTTCCAATGTCAATGCTATAAATAATCCCAAAAGCAATTTGAAGATCCCAAAAGCAATTTGAAGAAATATCGATAAACAAGATTCAACATTCCAGAACACCCCATTATCCAAGACCATCTTTCCTCATCTCCAGTATGAAGGCAAGCCTTTTCTTACTCAAACTATGTACTTCTGATATTATATATGTGAATGGAATATCGACGGATATACTTAGCATCAAATCTTCAAAACCTTACATGAAATATCCATAGCTGCTGTAACGTCCCAAATTTTATTGGACTTAAAATCTTTAAAATTTGAAGTGTTACCGATATCATTTCATAAATCATACTCGATGCAAAACTCTTAAATTGAAAATTTAATACTTTAATTCATTTGAAATTTCACAAACCGAATTAAATTAATCCAAAAATATTAATTAACAAAACTTAGAACATTTATAATAAAAACTATAAGAAATATCTCATTTCTCAACAAAAATAATTGCTGATTGTTTCTTGGAAATATTTATTTGGCAACTTGAGCACCACTCGTCCACCGTCCACGTTTGATCGATGTAACTGGAAAAAAGTTGAAATCTGAAGGAATGAACATTTTAAACATAAATTACGACATTTCATACCACCATTTCATTGAGAATAATCGGCGATCAATCGAATTTTCTAACAAATTTCTGTGCAAACAATTGAAAATACCTTAAAGAAATCTCATATTTCATTTCATTAATGACCCGTAGGTCAATTATCATTTCTTGCAATAAGTTACGTAAAAATATATAATATTGTAAAGACAACTTAACTTGTACACGGTATCCTATCTTTATTGGACCAATGAAAATTGTTGTAGGATCTTTTTGAAAATACGGGTTGCACTCTCTTCACTCAAAATTCTGATCAAAGCTTTGAATATGAATACTTGTTGTGTATGTTTTCATTTAACTTGAAATGAAATAAATGAAAAATAAAACCAAACAAGATTATTATATAGGTGAATTTGTTTGGATTTTAAATTCAATTATTCAAATTCTATACTGCACAATTTTAAAGAAATAATACTAAACATATTTATTCGCATGCCAAATAACAAAATTTGATAGAATTTATTATATCCTTTTGTGATTTAAATAAACATAGAAATTTGATTAAGATTGGATCAAATATACTCTCAGTTAATCATATAACAATTAAACACATATCAAGTCAAATAACAAAGATGTGTCAGCAAGATAATTCACATACATGGTCACCCTTGCAAAAAAAAAAAAAGGTTACATATTATTATCTTATGGATTTTATTGTGGCTAATAAGATTAATATGTAAAACGGTTTCCATTTTCTAAAAGATCAAAGATACTATAATAAATTGAGTCGCTCTATTTTAAAACATGTAAAAAAAATTCAGAGTGTTGTAATCTCACACCCTTAAAATAATTTATTCCTCGAAATTATCTTATCTAGGTAGATGATCTAGATCTCCTCTTTAATAACTTCTGGAAAATTACCTCATTTTCAAAACATCATTTTGTCGCGTAAATAGTTCCCAATCAATCAATTTCTAAGATGACATCAAAATCCTTCATCTCTACGAGGTACATGTCAATTATAAATTCTTTTCCATTCATTTCTGTCTTGACCGCCCTAGTTTTTTAATTGGTGTTAAGTGTATTACCTAATGGGATGGTAACTTCTAGAACGCTAACGCTTTCTTCACAAATAGTATGACATTTAGCAATAAAAACAGTAAAAAAAAAAATGAGTAGCTCCCAAGTGTATAAGAATTTAAAAACGTAGTTCAAGTATTGATAAAATACATGTCATCATGTCCTAATTCTCAGATGCCTCTTGTTGGTTTAAGGCAAAGACTTTGGCTACTCCCTTTTTGCTTTGCTCGTTGGCCCTCTGATAAGTGTGTTTTTGCACACTTATTTAATACCTAAGTGAGCTTAGATATTGATTAAATGAGTGAATTTCTACTCATAATTATGTATTTATTGCTTTTGTAGGTAAAAATCACCCAAGAAAATAAAATAATGCAAAAAAGATTAGAAAATTACCGAAATCATGCAAGATTGTGAATTTGAGGACCAAAATGCACAAGTACAGAAAGTTAAAGGACCTTGGATTCAATTTTGGAGGGTATGATTGAAATGAAAGTCAAAATTTGAGGACTAGATTGTACAAGATCAAAGTGAGGAACTAGACATGCAAATAGTGGATGACTAAACTGGACGAGATGAAAGGAGAAAAGACCTAAGTGCGCGGGAGGCTTAAAAACTAACTTGATAGCAAAGTGCGATGCATCGCGCGCGTATCGGACTGAGGCCCTTTTTGCTATTTTTGCCAGATTTTGAGGGTCTTTTGGGCAATTTTCAGGACACATTTCTTGAGCTTTTATAAGTCAATGCACCGCGCGCGTACCGGATTGGGGCCGTTTTTGCTATTTTTTCCAGATTTTGAGGGTCTTTTGGGCAATTTTCACGACACATTTCTTGAGCTTTTATAAGTCAAACTTAGCCACTTTTCTTGATTTTTCATCATCTAGTCTTCTTACCTTGAGTTTTCTTTTCATTTTTTTTCTTTCTTTTTCTTTTCTTTTTCTCTTCCTTTTTATTTTCTTGGCATTTTTGGGATACAAACCAAGGCACAAGGATAATACATTCAAGGGTTTAGAGAAATATTTAGGGAAGTCAAAACCAAGATTCAAGAAAGGGTTTTATCTATAATTATGTACTTTCTCAATTATTGTGTCATATTTGTAATGTATTGCTATAAATATTCTCTTTTTTATCATTTATATAACATGTGCTAAGTATTTGTGTTGAAATTTAAGGTTGAAATTTAACACAGTCTTGATTAATTTTAATATTTGTTTTTTAATATTAAAATACTTATTTTAATGTGTTTCTACTATTGTATTTCTTGAACTATCTTTTATTGGCCACATAAATGAAAGTTCAAGAAATACTATAGTAGAAACACATTAAAATAAGTATTTTTATATTAAAAAACAAATATTAAAATTAATCAAGACTGTGTTAAATTTCAACCTTAAATTTCAACACAAATACTTAGCACATGTTATATAAATGATAAAAAAGAGAATATTTATAGCAATACATTACAAATATGACACAATAATTGAGAAAGTACATAATTATAGATAAAACCCTTTCTTGAATCTTGGTTTTGACTTCCCTAAATATTTCTCTAAACCCTTGAATGTATTATCCTTGTGCCTTGGTTTGTATCCCAAAAATGCCAAGAAAATAAAAAGGAAGAGAAAAAGAAAAGAAAAAGAAAGAAAAAAAATGAAAAGAAAACTCAAGGTAAGAAGACTAGATGATGAAAAATCAAGAAAAGTGGCTAAGTTTGACTTATAAAAGCTCAAGAAATGTGTCGTGAAAATTGCCCAAAAGACCCTCAAAATCTGGAAAAAATAGCAAAAACGGCCCCAATCCGGTACGCGCGCGGTGCATTGACTTATAAAAGCTCAAGAAATGTGTCCTGAAAATTGCCCAAAAGACCCTCAAAATCTGGCAAAAATAGCAAAAAGGGCCGCAGTCCGATACGCGCGCNTCCAGATTTTGAGGGTCTTTTGGGCAATTTTCACGACACATTTCTTGAGCTTTTATAAGTCAAACTTAGCCACTTTTCTTGATTTTTCATCATCTAGTCTTCTTACCTTGAGTTTTCTTTTCATTTTTTTTCTTTCTTTTTCTTTTCTTTTTCTCTTCCTTTTTATTTTCTTGGCATTTTTGGGATACAAACCAAGGCACAAGGATAATACATTCAAGGGTTTAGAGAAATATTTAGGGAAGTCAAAACCAAGATTCAAGAAAGGGTTTTATCTATAATTATGTACTTTCTCAATTATTGTGTCATATTTGTAATGTATTGCTATAAATATTCTCTTTTTTATCATTTATATAACATGTGCTAAGTATTTGTGTTGAAATTTAAGGTTGAAATTTAACACAGTCTTGATTAATTTTAATATTTGTTTTTTAATATTAAAATACTTATTTTAATGTGTTTCTACTATTGTATTTCTTGAACTTTCATTTATGTGGCCAATAAATGATTATGTTTAATGATTTGTACATCATTCGAGAGAAGATTGTGCATTTTAGACCAAATAGTATAAACTCTAGGATTGTGTAAGGGATAGATATATATCACTAACTCTATGTGACTCATTGAGCTATTTTCACAAAGAATTAATGCGGTTGTTTAGTTTTAATCGACATAGAGATATAGTATTTTAAACCAATCAATTATGGTTAATTTCGCTCGAGAGATGTAATGAACTAAAATTGAAAAATCAGGTTTAATATTGTAAACGAGTAATTTATTAATGGGTTTGTTGAGAAATTAATTAGGTGACAGTAAAGCAAAATCATGAATCACAACCAAGTTTTCCTTCAAAATTCCCAAGTGTTTGTGTTTTCTTATTTTGTAGTGTTCTGGTTTTATTTTCCTTATTTTTCAAAATCAAATTTTAATGTGTGTTTTTTTATTGTTAAAATTAAATTGATTAAAGTTGTGTAATCAAAAGTAAACATTTCTTGAGGGATCGATAACTCGAATTGAAAAAGTCCAATTTATTACTTAAACGCTACCCGAGCACTTGCGGTTTGCACTTCTTAGCGAACAAGCTTTTGGTTCCGTTGTTGGGGAATGTTTATAGTTTGATTACCATTTTAATTAATTTTAGTTTTAATAATTTCTTTTTATTTATTTACTTGTTTGTTTTTATTTTTGTATATTTTGCTAACCTTCGTATTTGTAATCTATCTTGTATTGGTATTCTCTCCTTATACTTTTCAGCTATAGTTGCATTATTCTAGTCTTGGTAAAGTAACAAAGTGTTTGCAATGTCTAATCTCTACATTGACTATGAAAATATGTTTATAGGTCTAAGATGTGAAATTTGTCAAGTGATGCATTGTATAAGGCAATACTTACATTCGTGCACCAATGCCTCAATGTCAAAACCTCTTTGGTTTAGACAATATTTGAAATATAGAAACAAGCACCGGACAATTTCGATGATAGTTACATGCTTATCGGAGATTATGTACCTGACAATTTGGACAAGGACATCAAATTTTCGGAAGATGGTTCTCCATTTTTGAACGATAAGGTACTTGCAAAGTATTACCATGAACTTACCAAGTTGGATGTAGATGTCATGCTTATGGGAGATTACGAATAATGGGATAGATCTGAAAAATGGAGGTATAATCCACTCGGCAGAGTTAATAGAAAAGACTTACCATTGCCCTGGAGTTCGATGGTGGACTGGTTATTCAATCCGAAGATGAGTCAACTGTTGAAGAACTTGAAGAGAATGACAGATCAATCACAAATGAACCGAGCGAAAGTGTAGCAAACAATGAGGATGAGAGTAGTGCGCATGCTTTCGACTTCCTTGATTGCCCTAAAATTGAGTTTGTGATTTGGATTTCAAAAGTGGGGGTATAGTCCACTCGATGGGTTTAATAGAAAAGACTTGTCATTGCCTGTAGAGTTCGATGAAGGATCGGTCATTCAATCCGATGACAAGTCAACTGTTGAAGAACTTGAAGAGAATGACAAATTAATCACAACGGAACTAAACAAAAATGTGGCAATCAATGAGGAAAAATCTACGTACACTCTTCCGACTTAGTTGATTGCCAAGATATTGATTTTGTGATTAAGCAAGGAAGTAGTAGTCTTCATAGTTGAATTTGAATTGGATGTAATAGGCAAGTCCTATTATATGGAAAGGGGCAATGTTAAGTTTTGGACATCCAATGAAGAGTGGAATAAAGCCAAATGAAGAAAAATGGATAAGGCATCCAATCCTTCTTTAGATGCCCATGAGTCAATTGTCAAAGTCGAGTTAAACACTATAAAAAAACGCTTATTGGGAGGCAACCCAATTTTTTTAAAGTTTTAATCTTTTTATTAAATTTCACACATTTTCTTATATTTATTTGATTAGCTATTATTGTTTTTGGAGGTAATTTTTTAAGTCTCATATATACATGGTTCCTAACAAGTTTGAGGACAAATTGGTATACAAGAAGGTCACTTGCCCAAATCAAAAGCATCACAAGACTAATTTAAGCATTGGTACCTCTTCGCAAATATACAATCGGGGAAGTTTCGTTATCCCCTCTTCTTTTTTATCTCGTTCTTTACACATTGAGGAAAATTGTGATTTAGGTTTGTGGGTGATTTTACTTTAGTTGTTATGATTTCGTGTTGACATATTAGATAGTCTTGGAGGTTTAGGATTGCTTGATATTTAAAATTGTTGTTAATTCATGAGCTATGCATAACCAAATATGTTGTTTGTGCCTAATTTTTTTTTCAAAAAAATTGCTTGTCTATGTGAAATCCCAAGTTACTTTGGGCACAATAGTTATGATTAATTGTTATCTAGATGTGAAAATCTTGGATTGATGAATAGATTTTTGAATTGGTAATAACTAGGTTGTGAGTTGTGCACAAATATTTATCAATCTTACATTTTCTTATCTTTCACTTAACCATATTGTGAGATAAGTTTGGGGGTGGTCGAACCGATGAAGGATATTATCTAGAAGTGGGTTGATTCCATGCATGTGAACATATTTGTGTAGAATGTCTTTTGCTAAGTATAAGTTAGGTAATGACTATATGCTAAGGATCTAAGCTCGTTTATTTTGTCATGCAAAAAGGGGACATTACTCTTATTGATTCTTGTCTCACTCCATAGCCTTTTTTACTCGAGTTATTAAGTCCATAGGTGTATCTCGAAACTCGGTATCCTTTGGTCTAAAAACTCGGGGAGTTATCGACCTAAAGCTCACTACATGGGTCAAAAAGAAAGTTTAAGGGATTGAGGTCAATTATGAGCTTTTATTGAGAATCTTGACGAAAATTGTGCAATTGTATTTGATATTTGGGCTTAGATAACTAGTAGATTTGAATTAATTTTTACAAGCTTAAATGTCGAAACACTCATCCAGTGGAGAATCATCATGTGGATAGATTTTTGACATTGTCGGTTAGACCCAACCAAAATAAAGCGAAAAAAGAAATGAGTGATTTGAGAGCAACGTTTAGATTTATACTTGTGGACGGAACATTGGATAAGCTTAAATTGTTTTAGTAGCATTATTTGGTGCATATTTGTGAATCGATTACACAATTTTACACACATTGATATTTTTAACAAGCTATCTAATGGGTTGATCATTATCACTTGTGTTTGATTGTGCTATAGATAATCTTGCTCGGGACAACCAAAAACATAAATTTGGGGGTATTTGATAAGTGTGTTTTTGCACACTTATTTAATACCTAAATGAACTTAAATATTGATTAAATGAGCAAATTTCTACTCACAATTATTTAATTATTTCTTTTTGTAGGTAAAAATCACCCAAGAAAATAGAACAACGCAAGAAAGAGGAGAAAATAACCAAAATCATGCAAAATTGTGAATTTGGGGACCAAAATGCACAAGTACAGCAAGTTAAAGGACCTTGGATGCAATTTTTGGAGGGTATGATTGAAATGAAAGTCAAAATTTGAGGATCAGATTGTACAGATCAAAGTTAATGGACCAAGCATATAAATAGTGGATGACTAAACTGGACGACATGAAAGGAGAAAAGACATGCGCACGCGGGAGGCTTAAAAACTAATCCGAGAGCAAATCACATTGCCCCGCATACGCTGCTTTCTGGTTGGGGCCATTTTTGCTAGATTTTGGGGGCTTTTTGGGCAATTATCAAGACACGTTTCTAGAGCTTTTCTTTTTTAGATTTTTCACCATCTAGTCTCTTCCCTTGAGCTTTCATTTCATTTTCTTATTTCTTATCTTTATCTTTTCTTTTTCTCTTCCTTTTCTTTTCCATTTTATTTTCTGGGCATTTTGGGGATACAAACCAAGAGCACAAGGAGAATGGACTCAAGGGTTTAGAGAAATAATTGGGGAAGTCAAGGCCAAGCTTCAAAAAAGAGTTTTATCTATAACCTAGTATTTTCTCAATTATTCTACCATATTTGTAATGTATTGCTATAAATATACTCTTTTTTAACATGGGCTAAGTATTTGTGTTGGGACGTATTGTTGAAATTTAACTTGTCTTTGATTAATTTCAATATTTGTTTTTTAATGTTAAAATATTTATTTTCACGTGTTTCTACAATTGTATTTCTTGCATTTTCATTTATGTGGACATTAAATAATTATGTATAGTAATTTGCACATCGTTCGAGAGAAAATTGGGCATTTTAGACCAAATAGTAGAAACGCTAGGATTGTGTAGGAGATAGAGATATATCTCTAACCATAGGTGACTCATTGAGCTATTTTTACAAAGAATTAATGTAGTTTTTTTTTTAGTTTTAATCGATATAGAGATATAGTATGTTAAACCAATCAATTAGGGTTAATTTCGCTCGATAGAGGTAATTAACTAAAATTGAAAAATCGGGTCTAATATCGTTTACGAGTGATTTATTAATGGATTTGTGGATAAATTAATTAGGCAACAGCCATGACAGGTTTTCCTCCAAAATTCCCAAATGTTTGTGTTTTCTTATTTTGTAGATTTCAGGTTTTATTTTTCTTATTTTCCAAAATCAAATCTTATTATGTGTTTCTTTTTAATGTTAAAATTAAATTGATTAAAGTTGTGTAATCAAAAGTAAATATTCTTTGAGGGATCGACAACTCGAACTCAAAAATTCCACTTTATTACTTGAACGTGGCCCGTACACTTACGGTTTGCACTTTTTAGCGAGTACCCTCCTTGCTGGGGGTTCATGACAATTGGTAGAAATATGGCTTTGCTTCTCGCATCGATAGCACACATTCTTTCCATACAAACACTTACCTCTATGGGCCTTACTGTACTTAGGACACGGAGTAAGAATATTATTCGGCTTGCTTGAACTTGACCACCTTTAGAGTTAGCCGTTTTATTTTGTATATTTCATTTACCTTCGTATGGCCCATTCCATTTTTCTCTTTCCTGAACGTTTGATTTATTTTCATTCAATTTGAAATTGCTTGAGCTTGTTGTAGAACCTAACTGTAATTGTGAATTCATGAGATGCCATGATTCCTCCAATTTTCGGGCACAGTCCGAGTTCGAACCTTCTAACTTTCTTTTGCTATGTATCCACTAGGTGTGTTGTATACCTATAAGGTTGTTCAAACTTTCCCTCATACTTGATCAATGCCATAATCCCTTGCTTAAGTTGTAGAAACTGTCTTTTTACGATCTCTCAAGGCTTGTGGGAAAAGATTTTCCCATCAGCGACTCTTTGAAACGTGCCGAAGTGAGGTTGCGTTGTTGTACTTCGGTCCTAGTACGTGAAACGGACTCCCAGCAATGGCCCATTGTGTCACTAGCATGAATTCTGCACATAAAACTTTTTGGGCATTAGTGCACGAGATGTGTTTGAAGATTCATTCCAATCCTTTTATCCATTCCTCGACTGCCAAATGATAGCCATCCCGTTAAAGGTAAGGGGCTTGTAACGATAAAACTATTTCATGACTGAGCCCATGGTGTTAGAGTTAGTATATGCAATCTAAGGAGGCGTTTGTGTTTGCTACCTGTCTAGATCTTACACAACTCTCGACAAATCCCTAAACATTACAGCTTGTGTTGGTTGACGTGATATTTCCTTTAAATAAATAAAATAAATTTTGTTTTAAAAATAGTCAAAAATGGCTCAATATATTCGAATGAAAAACTAAATTTCATAAAATTTTAAATCATTAAATACATGAGGGACTATTGAAAGTATAAAGTCCTAGATGATGAAAACAAAACCAATAGATTATTTCAAGTACAGATTACATTCTCTTTTAAGAAGGGAAAAATCATTTATTTAAAATAAACAATTTCTAGGTTGCTGGTCTTTATCTTCGCTTGTCCAAACATTTTGAATCTTACGAAACTTAAATGGTGGGACTTCATCATCCAAAGATATACATGACTCAGGCTCAAATTCCGGATCAACCTCTGGCTCGAGGTCTAGTTCGAACCTTGGCTCTGGCTCTAGTCCTGGTACATACTTCAGCTCATACTCTGGCTCCGACTCAAGCTCATAATTCGACTCCAACTCTGGGTCCTCTTCAGGCTCGAGAATAGCAATCTTCCTATCCAGAAAAGTTTCACAATATTGCTAGAACTCGATCATTTCTGGGTGCTCTAGAGGGTTACACTCTTATAATTACATCCTTAACTACAATGTCCGTGTCTTTCCAACGAGGTGGCAGTGTAGGTCATTATTGCAAAAAGACACAGTCAAATGCACAAGGATAAAGCCCAAATTTGTTATCTTATGGATTTTATTGCGGCTAAAAAGTCTAAAATGTAAAATGATTTCTATTTTCTAAAAGATCGAATATAACATAATAAATTAAGTCGCTCTATTTTAAAATAAAAATTGCTGTTGGGGCTCCAAATCTTTCAAAACATTATAAACTATACCCAAAATTTTCATTTTGTAGATGGGATCCCGAACCTTTTATTTCGATTGCACTTAGAGGACAAATCCCACAAAATTAAAAATTAATTTATTTTGAACAGTTAAATGAATGGTAAAATTTTAACTTCATATTTTCTCAAATAAAAACCAAAAAAAAAAGAAAAGACAAGACAAGAAAAGAAAGAAAAGAGTAATACCCACCCACGCCATGCAAAACCAGATGTAGAACCGATTGGAACATAGAGTTAGAAGTGCCAATCCCTTACCTAACCATTTCTTCATTCAACTTAAATGAAGACAATTTCATAAACACATATTGCAGTAGAAACGCGATAAGGTTGCGTTGATTTAATTTGTTGTGGAAAGAGAAATAGAGCTCCTAGATACAGGGACGGACGTAGATATTTTAGGTTAGTGTGCACAATCATTGCACAAATCGAATACTTTGTTCTTGATTTTTGAATATTTCATACTTGATTTGACACAATGCAAATTTTCATTTAAAAAAATTCTTCATTAATATTTTTCTAATCATTTTCATCCATATGATTTAGAAAAGTCATTTTATTAATACTTTGTTTATCACAAGAAAATGCATATTTACGTTTAAAAATCTTATAATGTATTTGATACAAACAATCAATTCAAGTAATCGAAAGGAAATACATATAAGTAATA
>CAIGRF010311143.1:0-10865 GCA_903798235.1 Fraxinus ornus | reverse complement strand
GTTTGTGTAAATAAGAAAATGCTTACTTTAAATATTTAGGCATTTAGAGTTTTAGAGAAATGAAACAGTAATAAACTAATAATGCAATAAATATTAAACAAACGAATATCACCCATTTTTCAAAATAATCTATCTGATAATTTGGATGAACCTTGTGTATACAAGTGTATGCAAGGAAAGAAAGTAGTTTTCCTGATTCTTTATGTGGATGACATGCTACTCATCGAAAATGATGTAGGGACATTGTCATCCGTAAAGAAGTGGTTGTCACAGCAGTTCAATATGAAGGTCTTGGGAGAGGCTAGTTATGTTTTGGGAATTCGTATCTTGCGAGATAGGAAAAACAAACAGATAGCATTATCTCAAGCTTCG
The DNA here is from genome assembly GCA_903798235.1 of Fraxinus ornus. Classification (NCBI taxonomy): domain Eukaryota; kingdom Viridiplantae; phylum Streptophyta; class Magnoliopsida; order Lamiales; family Oleaceae; genus Fraxinus; species Fraxinus ornus. The sequence goes on along the minus strand of CAIGRF010311143.1, from coordinate 10,493 downwards.
TACATTAACAAAACGTTGTCTAGATTTGCAATGCAGAATTCAAAAAAGGGACAACTCCCTTTCAGACATGGATTCATCTATCTTAGGAGCATTCTCCCAAGACTCCAACAGAGATAGATTACATGAAGAAAGTTCCTTATGTCTCGGCTGTGGGAAGTCTCATGTATGCTATGCTTTGCACTAGACATTATATTTGTTATGATGTGGGTATTGTTAGTCGTTATCAGTCTAATCCAAGACCAGAACATTGGATAGCGGTGAAGCATATACTCAAGTACCTTCAGAGAATGAGAGACTATATGCTTGTCTATTCAGGACATGATCTAAATCCTATTTAGTATACTGATTCCAATTTTCAATCCGATCGTGACTTTAGGAAGTCCACATCGGGTTTAGTATTTACACTGGAAGGTGGAGCCGTGGTTTGGAGGAGTATTAAGCAATCTTGTATTACTGATTCCACTATGGAGGCAGAGTATGTAGCCGCTTGTGAAGCTGCTACAGAGGCTGTATGGTTCAAAAGGTTTCTTTTGGACCTTGACGTGGTACTTTTGGTAATGGAACCCATAACACTTTATTATGATAATAATGGAGCGGTTACCAACACTAAAGAACCAATGAGTTATCAGCGTGGCAAGAACATTGAGAGGAAATACCATCTTGTTAGAGAGACTGTTCATCGAGGAGGCAAAACGGTTAGCAAGATTGCGTCAGCAAATAATCTTGCGGATCCACTCACCAAGATCTTGCCAGCTAAGGTCTTTGATGGGCATCTTGAGAAGATGGGTATTATTGATATGTCACATATACTTTAAAAGGGCAAGTGGGAGATTGTTAGTTTGATGCCCTTTATAGCAAGTATATTATAACGACATTATGAATTAACGTTCAATTACTCGCGTGTTATAATTTACAATAATAATCAAGGTTCCATGATTATATGAAATATAACAAATTGTATACTCGACGATTTGGGTATAGTGAGACACAATTCGTTGTATATAATCAAAATATGTCGTTCACAATCGGTACATGAAGTTGGACGCTTTATGTTGATAAGATTGCATTGTTCTTATTAAGATTTGTCTAGATCTGGGAATAAGAACAATAATGTGTTTTTGAAGCACATTGAACGGGATCACGTGGATGACTCATTTGTGACCGCTCGAAATGAGACACCACTCGATTATCGAACAAGTCACCTAAATCCTGAGCAAGTAATGTACCTTTAATTACTAGTTCAAGTTCTTTGAGGTACCAATAAGTAAAGTCTTAATTAGAAGATCGATCTCGATACTTTAGAATCTGGGCGAAGTGGCTAGAGATCATATACATGCAATAATGGAATCCGTTAATCATCATTATGAGACGATCGTCACTCTAAGATATTTTCTAAAGGGAATTGAACCTGAGCTCAGTAGTTCGACGATGAGATCGTTGGACTTGGTGCTATGATGTGATCACAATGGATTCACCTTATGAAAATAGGACTTAGAGGGTAATACATATTGAAGGGCAAAATGGTCATTTTGTCGACTTCAACATATTGACGGTCAAATGTGGGTTGACTTGTGGAATGGTAGTCGGAGGATATTGTTATCGAATCATAATTAGCTTCTATACTTTCGCTCGACTCAATAGTGCAATCTCGAGTTTTTGGTAGAGTAAGCCGGGATTAATAGATGTATCTCAATTGGTCAAGAGTTGACCCAATTAGAAGCATCTTTTGGAGCTTGAGTCTTGTGAGTCCGATTAGGTCCTTCTTTTGGCTCTAATAAAAGTGTGTGACTTAATTGGTCCATTACAATAAAGTTCAAGCAAAATTGTGCAAATTAGAAACCCTAATTGTGGGCTATAAATATGTTCTTTAGGGCACATTTTAAATAAATTGGGTATTTGCCAATTTTATTCTCTCAAAAGTGAGGAGAGACCTAAAGAGAACAAGTGAGAAGGCCTAAGGGAGGAAGCACTTGGCTAGACCATTAATAGCTCCTTCAAGATTGTCATCTCAACTTTATATGTGAGAATTTAAATAAAATTTCTATGATCTTGAAGTGTTTTCTAAGATCCACCATGCATTTGGGTTTAATCTTCATAGGAAAATCGATTTCCTATTGTGAAGATTAGATACCCATTTCCAACACATCTTCCATTTGATCTTCCTACCAAACTTAATTAGGCACACGAATTCAAGAGTATGCCACACCCATGCACCCACATGCATATTCTGGGAATTTGGAAGATACCTCCTCGGAATTAAGAATGGCAATTACAAAATAAATTCAAAATTTGGTTAAAAATACTTTAGCCCAAGCCCATTTCCAAATAAGAAAAATAATTGGGACAGTAAAACAGGAAGGGGGACTTCCATGCCATGTCGTGCACCACCCCTCTTGAAGAGGGGATCGATGCCATCCCTACTCGAAATTCTAACATAACCATACAAACTACACCCCTATATGGAACTCATTTTTTTGTTCAAAATCTCATTAAACTACGATGGCAAACCAATAAAAAACGCAAAAGTTGAACATGTTTATGTCAAAGGCATAAATATAAATTGATGGCAATTATGTATAGAACACTTTACAATAGTCAAATATTGGGATTGTTGTAGTCAGACCTAAACAATAATTTAATACGTGAGGCCACAAAAATTGAAAATTAGATTGAAAATAATGGGGGCGAAACAAATGCTAAAGAAATAAAAAGTTAGCTATAGTTAATATTAGATCAGATGGAAGCTTGGAAGGTAAAGGTTTAATCGTTTTCTTTACTCTATAGTGACAAACCTGGGTATAACGGTTTGAAGTTCTTCAGGGGCAGTTTCGATGACTCTCTCCTATATCTTCGAATTTTGTTTCCCTTTTAGAATATACATCTTGTTCACAACCACCACCAAACCTCGTCCTTTTTCTACTGCTTGTTGCACTATGACTATTTCAGCATGTTTCATGCTCCATCTAGCTATCGCAATCTAATCAATACAAACAAAAGAAAAATAGCATGTATGTAATAGTGTGAGTACTGAGTAGGAAGCTAATAGCAATACATCATCATAGAAATTACCAAAACTAAGGGTACGTCTAGCAAGATGTTTACAGATAGCGGTAAACAAGTTATGAAAAAGGGAATAGTAATAGTGAATCATATGAAATATGTAGACAAAAAATGGTTTGACCGAAAGTGTTTATAAACACCTAGAGACTATGAGCCAAACATAAGCTAAATGATCAAATTTCCATACATATTAAAGAGACCTATAAGAATTATCCCATTCAGGATATACTGAAAAGTAAAGGTTATGATAAGAGCATAGCCTCAGGGCTCAGGAATCTACAAGCAGGGGCGGATCCAGCACCCAGTGAGCCTCGACGGCTGCCCGTGCTGGATCTGCTGGGAGAGTTTTTTTTTTTTTTTTTTTTTATGTTGACAATGAATAATCATTTAGGTTATATAACTGATAATTCATTTTATCTTCAAACATTCTTTCTTGCTTAGGTGGTTAGAATGCCCATATTCATATGAGAAATCCCGCTTTCGAATATCTCCCAACGGAAATATTTTAGTTTTACAATTTTTACTAAATTTAATAGAATAGAGAGCAGGGATTCAAACTGAAAACTCCACTTCGAATTACATAGTCTTGACCACGGTGGCACTCCTTGAATTTGGTAGAAAACTTACTACAATAATATATATTACATTTTGGAGGTTTTGATGCAATTCCAAAAATTTGAATTTATGCTATTCCTTTGAATTATACAAAACTTGGCCACAATATCATTTAGTGAATATTGTTAATTTTTACAATAAAATTATATATATTTAATTTGAACAAAATAATTGTTATATTTAAATTTTAGACCTTATTTGATTTTTTTTTTCAAAATATATTTTTCTATATTCTTTTCAACTACACATTTTTCAATAAAATAATATTACATGCAAATTCAAGAATTTCCCTTATTTTTAACCACCCATTATTCATCAAATCACCATACCAAAATACTTTTTTTTTTTGGCAAAAAATGGACATCAAACTGGGCTCTTAATATTTTGTTGCTGCAAACGGTCTACGATCAATGGTCGCCCATGCTGAAACAAAATTCTGGATTCGCCACTGTCTACAAGGATTAAAATTTTCTTGGACGAATGTAGACTTCAATTTTAACCTTCTATGTTTTCATTAGGATTTTTTTTATAAGCGAAGGCCACGATGATTTCAAAAATAACCTTCTATATTTCTGCAAGAACTCATTTTTTATAGACCGATAAGTAGCAGGAGTATACGTCCAAATCCAATTACTCGGCATGTAAGTTGGTAATATATATTTATCAATGAAGTAAGACCTCGCTCTTTGACGTAGTGGAAGATTATAGGAAAGATGAACAACCTCACAAAGATGAGAAAAACTCACGAGAAATTTTATTCAATTCAATAAACTGTGGCCTCAAAAGGGTTACAATGTTTTAAGTAGTAAAACCCTAGCAAAATCAGGAAAATAAATAATAAAAATAAAAAAACGATATTTTTCCATAAATGGAAAAATTCAAGATAACAATTTAAATTGAAACTCCTAAAATTCATGATCGTCCTCCAACAAACGGAATACGAATCCGAATTTTATTGAATGCGATATTGACAAAATAAAAATTATCATAATTGGCAAAATCGCTTAATCGAGTGCCTAAACGACGGAATCTGCCCAAAAATCGACGAACATCAGGGCCAAAGGCCCTGAGTTGTGATCATTGGTCTGTTTCCAATCGAAGTAGATTAGCAATTCGCAAAAAATGGACAAACCCGAAGTTATCATGAAATCATTATTATGTCTTGCGATCCCACTTCATCATAAACTTTAACTCATTATCCACTTAATCATTCTCCTCAGGGTGAGAAAAATTCGCCCTCGAATTTGACGGGAAAGAAGCATCATCATCATCAGAATTATCACCACAAAATGGCACCAAATGCTTGACATTAAGCACATCAGATGTACAAATATGACTTGATAGCTTCAAACGATAAGCATTTTGATTAATCTTCTCAATGATTGCCAATGGACCAACCTATTTTTCAATAAGCTTATTGTATTCATGAACAGAAATATGATCTTTTGTTAACACCGTCCAAACAAAGTCACCGACATTAAACTTAACATGCCGACATTTAAGATCCGCATAATGCTTATACTTAGTAAAAGCAGCCTGCAAACTAGGACCAAGTCAAGGGGACCATAAGGAACAAGGCTATACACCACCTAAAGTGGACTGAAACTTGTACTCCGATTAACAGCATGATTATGAGCAAATTTTGCCTGACACAACTTCTAATCCCATGACTTGATATGATCACCAACCAAGTAACATAGTAAATCACCCAAGGAACAATTAACAATCTCTATCTAACCATCTGTCTGAGGGTGATATGCTCTGCTGAAGTCCAACTGTGTATTGACCGAGCGCCATAAACTACGCCAGAGGGAGCGAGTATCCCGATCAAACACAATAGATGTAGGCAGTCCATGCAGGAGATAGACCTTACGAAAGTACAGTAACGCCATATTGACAGCATCTGTAGTTTTAATGTAGGGAATGAAGTGAACCATCTTGGAGAACCAATCAACAACTACAAAGATAGAGTCTAATCAACGCTGAGTCTTGGGAAGCCCCACAACGAAATCCATGATAACGTCTGTCCACGACTGGGTTGGGATAGGCAGGGGCATATAAAAGCCAGCATTTGTTGCCTTGCCTTTGGCCAAGTGACAGTTCGACAACGCTCCACAAACTTGCGCAATGATGACGAAAATTAAGAAGCAGCAACAAACTATAATGTTCTGTCACGACCCACATGGCCCTCGTTGTGCAATTCTTGAACAATCTTCAACCTCAAACTACCCTCTGGAATACATAACTAATTGCCATGAAAAAGAAAACCATCAACCCATGTAAACTTCGACTACACACCTCTCCGCAACTTCCAAATAACAAGGGAGAAATATGGATCAGTAGCATATAAGTCATAAAGACCATCAAAACTTGGAACCTCCATTCACATTTCTGTCAGGAGAGTTTGGCACCTACTCAATGTATCTACCACCTTATTAAGGGCATCTGCTTTGTGCTTAATCACGAAAGTAAACTGCTGCAAGTAAGCAATCTAATAGGCATGTCGAGCCGATACCTTATCTTGAGTACCAAGGTGTTTGAGGGCATCATGATCAGTATACAAAATAAACTCCTTCTAGAACACATAATGACGCCAATGTCGAATTGCCTGGACTAAGCATAGAGCTCCACATCATAAGTACTGTACCGAGACTTCGGGCCAGAAATCTTCTCACTGAAATATACAATGGGGCGGTTATTTTGACTCAAACGACTGCGTAAAGTCAGGCAGTACCATAACTGGAGCAGTAGTCAACTTCTGCTTAATCAACTAAAGAGATGCCTTTGCCTCGAGTGTCCACTGAAACTTGTCATCCTTCATACAATCTGCAATTGGTGCCATTATACTTCTAAAATGTGGTATAAACCTACGATCATATAAAGCAAGGCCATAAAAACTACGCACTTCTGTAATAGTTTTAGGCTGTGGCCATTGGCTTATTTCCTCTACTTTTGATGTGTCAACTACTAACCCCTCCTTCGACACCACATAACCCAGGAATACAACACGATTAGTCAAGAACAAACACTTTTTTTACTGCAGCATAAAAGTGATCCCTATGAAGAACTGAAAGAACGTCCCAAATTTGAAAGGGCGAAAAGCAAGACTAACCATTCGTACAATCTTTCCCTCATCTTAAATGTTGTCTATTACTCATCCCCTGGTCTGATCTGAATCTGATGGTACCCACTCTTCAAATCAAGCTTCCTGAACATCGTAATCTTATTGATCGTCCTACTATCCAACCACATGCACCACGTCCCATCCTTCTTCGACTAAGGAGAGCAAGAACAACACAATGACTAAGACTCTCCCTGATGTGCCCCTTTGCCAGAAGTTCCTCCACTTGTCAGCGCAACTCCTCGTGTTCAGTGGGGCTCATCCTGTAATGCACCCAATTATGCAGAAAAACATTAGGCACCAAGTCAATCTGATGCTAATTATCTCGTAGTAGTGGAAATCCACCTGGAAGCTCTTATGGGAAGACCTCATGAAACTCCTTTAGCAATGGCTGAACCCTACGAGGAACCTCATGCTCCCTATTAATTGATTTTCCCACCAGCACATACACTACCTTAGATTTCTCCATCTCTGTTTCGAACTTCGCTCTGGTAAGTAAATTGGCATTGTCCCTAGCTATTTTTACTAAACTCTTATCCGGTAGTAACACAATCTTCTTTCTCCCAAATATAAAGCTGTACGTGTTGGTATATCTATTATGTAGCGAATATCGGTCAAACTGTCACGGTCTCCATAACAGCAAGTGGCATGCATCCATCTCTACTACATCATATAAAACCTGATCTTTGTAGGTAGGTCCAATGGAGAAACTGATTCGAGCACGCTGAGATACTTCTACATCATTTCTCCTCTTCAGCCAAGCCAATTTACACGATTTGGGATGCTTCACAGTCTGCAAACTCAGCTTCTTAACGACCTCCTCAGCCACCACATTATCGCAACTACCAAAATTAATAACAAATCTGCAGACCTTTCTCCCAACAATACACGTCGACTGGAAGATATTATTACGCAGCCAGTTAGTGTTATTCTCAAGGGGAGTCAGAAAGCTCCGACTTACCACCAATGCCTGCCCCACATCACCAACTACAAAATCTTCCTCCTCTATGGCTTCTTCAGTATCTTCATTGTCAAATACAGGCAGACCTTCATAATCTCCATACCCCTCATCAAGAAAGAGTCCTATATGCGGATTCTTGGGCAATTGAGACTTCTATAGCCTGTACCTCCGCATGCAAAACAACGAATACCATCTCCAAGACATGCTGGCTGTTGAACATGATTAGTTCTAGGATGACCAAGTTGAGTAGGATTACCAGGACGTGTCATATCGTGCTGTGGATTATTGAGAGAACTACCCGCAGTGAAAGGAATTGCATTTCTTCTGGACTGCTATTTCTCTATCTGTATTGCCCTCTGATGTGCCTCAGAAACTGTCACATGATCAAACATATTCATTGTATCCTGTACTTGGGGACGAAGACCACCCACATATCGTGACACCAACTGCTCTTCCATCTTCATTCCTCATTCCTCGTAATTAACATGTGAAATTATGTGGTATAGTCACTAACCGTTTTCAAGCCTTGACGCAGATTATGTAGTTGTTGGTACATGATTCGAACATAATTGTAGGGCAAGAATTACTTCTTCAGTTTATCCTACGATACAAACTTGGACTTCCCTAACCTGGATCTCATCACTTTAGTCTGCTGCCACCATGCCGCACTTGTCCACGAAATCTCGTCGCAACAAGAGGAACACATTTATCAGTAGAAATTTCCTTAAATTCTAAGATCTCCTCCCGCGGTCACCCAATCCAAGAAATCATCTGGACTTAATCCACCATGAAACTCAGGAATATCAACCTTGAATCCTGATTCCAAACGCCTATTTTTATCCTGACGACCCCCTTCGTTGGACTAACGGATCTATTGGATGCTCAGGTTGTGCAAACAGATTCTCATCATCAGAATCCTCAATCGGTTGGACTACGGGCGCATGTTCCTGTGACATGAGTGCAGTGATTTGCTATGTCAGTAACTCAACTTGTTGACGCAGCTGTGCGATTTCATCAAGTCTATGTACCTTCTCTACGGGGGCTTCACAGGCTTCTGGACGTCTCCTTGGTGGCATGGTGAAGGAACGACTTTGGCTCTAATACTAACTGACATAGTGGAATATTATAGGAAAGATGAACAACCTAACAAAGATGAGAGAAACTCATGATAAATTTTATTCAATTCAATAAACTGCAGCCTCAAAGGGATTATAATGCTTTAAATAGTAAAACCCTAGCAAAATTCGGAAAAAAAATAATAAAAAAAAATGATTAAATGGAAAAATTTGAGTTAACACTTAAACTGAAACTCTTAAGATTTAGGATCGTACTCCAACAAAACGAATACGAATCCTAATTTTATTGAATAAGATATTGCCAAAATAAAAATTGCCATTAATTTCATAGGATCTGCAACTTTTTAATTACATATTTTATTTACTTTTCTACTAATTATCTTATTTTTAACCCCACCAAAGAAAAGTTAAATTTTCCTTTCCGATATGTCTTTCACTATTTTGAATTTAGTTGACACGAGTTAAAATAAAGAAACAAGCACTTCAAAACTAAAACCTAGTTTTATTTTGGTCAATATCCCATTTCACAGGATAAATGAACCTTAGTTTTCATTCTACAAGTAAATAGTTTGGATGGATCTACTGTGGTGATAACTTGAAAAGCCTAAACTGATACATATTCTAGTATACATTTGCTAATTCATGTTTAAAAAGATTTTAATAGCATCATCACCTCATGGCCAATGAGGAAAGCGTTAAACCAAACAAATGATAATAAACAATTTGAAGTAATCTAATACATGATCCTTTGTCTTCAGAAAGTACACCCATACTTTTCGAGAAGCATCATCAATGAATGTTAGAAAGTACTTATTACCGCCTAGTGATTCAACCTCTAAGGAACCAAAAACATCTGAGTGTACCAGACTGAGTAACTCCGATCGTCTCGTAGAAAAGAAATTGAAGAAGACCCTATGTTGTTTACCAAATAGACAGTGATTGCAAGGATCCAGCGCAGCTTTTTGGTCAACAATGATTAGCTCCTTCTTTGTCAAAGTAGACAACCCCTTCTCACTTCTGTGACCGAGTCTCTGGTGCCACAGATTTTGAGATGCCACACATTCCACTAAGTGAAGGCTATCTACACACATTTTCACATGAGTTTTGTATAAAGTGCCACAAATATGTCCTCGAGCGACAACCATAGCACATTTTATCATTTTCCATGTGTCACTGCTGAAGTGATTATCATAGTCCTGTTTGTCAAGGGCTATCCTGGAAAGAAGATTGAGTCGAAGATTTGACACATGTCGGACATCCTTCGGGGTTATTTTGCACCTGATATTTGTTTGTATCTAAATATCACTAATTCGCACAATCTTAGAAGAACTGGTATTTCCCATCGTCACTGCACCAAAGTTACCAACTTTGTATGTTGTGAAGAAGTCTCTGCATGGAGTAGTGTGGTAAGATGATGCAGTATATACCACCCACTGAGTGTATTGGCTTGAAACATAAAGAAATGTCTCCTCATGGATAGAGCAGATAGTTACCTTTCCAAAAATAGTGACTAGTGTCTCTCCTTCCTTATTTTTTGGCTGCGAACTATTCTGGCCTTGCTCTCGTAGCAATTTTCGCCAAATCTTCATTAAGTGACCTTCTATGCCACAATAGTAACACCTGTAAATAGGCTTTCTTCCATCTATGGAATCTACCCCTA
>CAIGRF010311099.1:6489-23846 GCA_903798235.1 Fraxinus ornus | reverse complement strand
AGGTGTAAAGCCATTTGGAGAATTTTTTTCAGTTGAGTTTGACCAATTTACATTACTTTCTATATACACATCAGTTAAAATATTTTTTTAAGAAATACACCACAATTATTTTAAAACTATAACCCTAATTTATTGAAAATATGTTTTAATTGTAGTAAGTAAAATTTGTAGTGGTAATATAATTACCATTAATTCAACTACTTACAAAATAATGTTTGGCTATACTTAAAAAATGTATTTAGAAGAAAATAAAGTTTTTTTTATTAGTAACATAAAACTTAAAAATAATTTTTTCCCCACTTAAAATATCCTATATACGTAGGAGGGTACAAGGAAAGGGATAAAATCTATCCTGACGAAAACAAGAATAACAATACAATTTATACTTCTACAACGACTAGTATAGTAATTAGCAAAATCACGCGAAAAGAAAAGGAAGGACATGGAATATCCACTTCAGACGGTGTGTCTTGTTAATGCCAATAATCCTAAATCTCAATATTTTAATAAGTATTAGTTGGGATGTAGATAAATATTTAACAATATTGTTTGTTAAATGCCTTCAATTAATTGAGAACAAAATACTTCTCATTTTTGTTTAGAGAATGTTATTACAATATCATACTTCTCCCTGTTATGATTAACTTGTGGTCAAAGCCTAATTTTTCCATCTAATTATTTTGTTTGTGCAGTGTATGTAAAATTAATCCACCACAATGCACTAAGATGAAAAGTAGAGAATGTTGAGAATAAATGCATAGTTTCAACCCCTTATTCCAAACGAGTGATATTTTATAACATAATAAAAATAGTTTTAAATTTGATTGGACTATTCTTTCAACATTATGGGGAAATTAAGAACATAGAAATAATATACAAATGCATCATTATTATCAGAAAAGATAATTTGAACCATAAGTTCAATATGTAATTTTTTTAGATGCATTTATTGAGCAAAGAAATCAACGTCTCACACACCATCTTTAAATTTTCCAACACGAAGTGATGTTCAAAAATGACAATTCATTAGCATTATATTTGATATATCTATAGCACGTCTAAAGCGTGGTGATATTCGATTCCAATACAAAAATATCCAAACGAAAATGGAGCAATTAACAAATAAGGCATGTGCTCTTGATGAATATTTAGACATAACAAATTATAAAACCCGTCAAGAGGTTCGGGTGCATGATTTGTTGATAATTGAGATGTATCAATAAGTTATGTATGTAATTATAAAAAAAAAATATAATCAAAACGGAAAAAATAGTCGACAATATTTTTGCATATGATGTACTGCATCATATAGCGAGGAATCAAAATAAATGCGTCGAAATATATCAATGAAAGTAATGATTGGTCAAATAAAAGGGACGCAATCCAAAATTAAATTTACTATAGAAATTTGAAATTTATGGACATGCAGTCTGAAAATCTAAATGTATATACTTATGCGAAAAGGAAATAAGAAAAATGAAGTCGTAATATGTAATGCACGACTCTCAACATAATGAATTTCACAAAGATTGTGGTGAATGAATCACGAGTCCATATTATGTTATATTGGCAATGCTTGAAATTTGAAATACTTGATAGTCAACTCATATGTCATGACTATTAATATTATCCCTGAAAGATTTAATATGTTTGAAGCACAATTCAAATGATATTATCACGAATAAAAGTAAATGTGAGTTGTACTCTTTTTTTCTTGACTAGAATTTTGTCCTTTTCCTTGCAAAGTTATTAACAAGATAAATTTTGTAGCGTACTTAAAAAATAATGTACTCTTTTTCCTTTATTAGGATTTTTCTCATGGTATTTTTCTTAATAAAGTTTTAATAAGTTATATTTTTTGTGTGATAAATGTCCATAATATACAAGACACTTCAAAATAATACTCTGATATCTATGAGAATCCCAAAGAGAACAAGATCTGTTTTAAGAATTATCATATTACTACAATAATCAAATATTGATAAATATTTCATATAAAAACGATGTTATTTGAAAACTGTACAATGCAACATGAGACACACTTCACCAAAATTGCATATTGAAGACATTAATATGAGAATTGAAATCAGTAGAGTAGTTGTACTCTTTTTCCTTCAATCAAGTTTGTCACACTAGTTTTCTTGACAAAGTTTTAACGAGACATCATTTTATTACTCCAAATTATTTATACTCTTTTTTTCATTTGTTGACATTTTTGTTTCATCAAATTTTTGTCAAACAATGTTTCAATGAGATAATTATTGTGTAAATAATCATTCAAGGGGGAGTGTTGTAGATATAGTAGTATTTTTGAATGACAGTTATACCCCTGCAACCCTAATTATTATTACTATTATATTCCTTGTAACCCTAATTTTTTTCTATAAATATGATACTTTGGTTCTCAATAAAATACACACAAGTCTATGACTTCTTTGTTCATCTCCTTTTTTTCTTTATTTTATAATAATGAGATTTTTTTTATTGCGGACAACAAATTTAGTGAAATAATTTTGTGTGATAGACATAAGAATAATGAAGATTTAGTTCGCCAAAAAAAAAAAAAACAAATCCATAGCAAAAAATACATAAATTTCGAAAAATGTTGTGTTCCTTGAAGTTACTCGTTGTAGATGACAAAGATAGTAGAATACAGTTGCCAAAGGAAAATGTCTAAAAGGAATTTTCTTATAGATTTTTTGAAATGTGGGTCTTAATTTTCTGCATTTTTTATAGCGAGAGAATTCAATTTTAATTAGAATTCTTTTTCGATTTCATCGAAATTGACAGAAAATGTATTTTTCAATTGATTGGTATATGTAGCGCCACTATTATTTACACAATTTTTTATTGGATGTTGTACAAAACTAGTTGATCTCCAAATGAGAGGATGGCACGCCATTGGTAGTCATTGCTTTAAACGATTGTGAAAGTCGAAAATAATTTTAATAAAATTTAATTAAAATGTAATAAAATCATCATAGATTGATATAGGGTTGAGTATATTAATTAATGATAACCAGTGTCCTATAAAACGGTGCCTAGATGTGAAGTGGGTGCAAAACGTTTCGTCTCATATATATATATATATATATATATATTGCTTTTTTATTTTTTAAAATTTTTTCGACCTAGGCATGCTTTTTTCCCTTTTTTTTAGGCTTTTTTTCTTTAATTATTAAAATATTTTTTGATTAATTTAAAAAAATTAAAAATATTGAAATAAGAAAAAAAAATTTAATCCTAGCCCAAAGAAGCCTCCACGTCTCGACAGGCTTTACAATTTTTAGAACATTGATAATAACTAATAAAATCTGTTACGCGAGAATAAATTCCAAGGTTAGTATCATGCTCCTTCGATTTTCTTTATTTGACTATGGTCGTCTAGACTATTAGAGGGTTTCAAACCATTTAAAATGAACCGTAACAAAGCTCCAGTTTTCTAGATAGTGTGCCAAATGAGGAAATTTTTCATGTAGGCCGACTTGACTCTATCGCTGACATCAAGAGCATGTTTCCATTCAAACTTTCATTGTCTTTTAATTTTCTATCCTTGCGTTAGGCACAAAAACACTGACTTTCACCTTTGAGTCGGACATCAATGTTGATAACAAAGATTCAACGTAAACAAACATCTTGAAGTCCATTTGATTATTATTATTATCAAGAAAGTTGGTTTGTTCATCATTTTTAGTAACATTAACTCGTTGCAATTCATGGTCATCCAGACTAGACGCAGTCGTAAAAAACGATTAATTAAATAATTTCGTTGTGTATTTTTCTATTTTCAACAAAACGAATTTTCAACATTTTTATACGGTTTAAATTGGTTCAATAGAAATCTTATTGCTTCCCATGTTACTCTTGAATAGGATTTCATTTCACATGATTACAGTTGACAAATTAAACATTTATGGCATCATCACGGAAGACTTTTATGCTGCTCCGTTCATGAAGAATTGTGCTTGGGGGTATAGGGACAGAACCCCCAAAGAGACCTCACAAGGGGGTCGGGATTTTTTTGACAATTTTTTATTATTATGGATCCCATGCAGGACCCATCCCTTGTGAGGATAGTTAAACCTCCTGTGAAAGGGAGTTCTGTACATTTAGATTTATTGGTTCATGAAAACATCTGCATCTTAGGTACGTTTGCCGCCAAAATTAGGAAGAAATTCCACTACTGCCGACTTTAACATGTTCACGTAGCATGTATACTCGAAAAATTATGTATACAGCCATTTGAAAATGAACTTCAAGCATATACCATTTCTATATCAATAGTAATAATTTGAGCAATTCGCACAAAATTCGCCTGACCTTTATCTTTATTGTGAAATATCCCGTCATTTTCATATTGATAGAAAATCCCCCTAGACGACCTTTTACGCGTTGAAGACCCCATATCGTTTAAGCTAATTACTAGAGCCGTTAAATCCACTTGAAGAAGACCGAAATTAAAAAGAAATAATTATAATTGTAGTCCCAAACTTTTTTTTTTTTTACAGATATACTCGAATCTTTTANCCCCTCCCCCTCCCCCTCCCCCTCCACCCTCAAAACTTCATGTTTTTCCCCAATCCTAATCCCACCCCCCACCCCAAAACCAAACCCATTTTACGTTTTGGTTTTTGGTTTCAATTTTTTAGTTTTGTGTCTCCATCTTTCCTAAAGGAATTCTCAAGAAATCTAGTAATTTATTACATGGGCACACATATGCTCAAAAACTTAAATGGAATTAACATTCCAATCCAACACCATCCATTTTATGACAACTTATTATGCTCTTTTGTAGATTAAAATCAGATTTTTAGTATATTTTAATAAAAATTGATAAAATGTGTGGTTGAAAAGTTGTAGATTCCATAAAATATGTGGTTAAAATTAATTGTTAACTTTGACTTAAAATTAAAATCATATTTTAATCAGAAACACATGGGGGCTATACCAAATCAAATTTTATCGAATTGACCAACCCAACTAAAAAATAGACAAAAAGTCATAAAATTAGAAATTGGTGAGCCTATTACGCGTTGAGGACCCCATATTGTTTAAGTTAATTACTACAGCCGTTAAATCCACTTAAAGAAGACCAAAATTAAAAAGAAGTACCAAAATTAAAAAGAAGTAATTATGATTGTAGTCCCAAACTTTTTATTTGTACCACCCACGATTACAATCCTTTAAAATTTCATCTCCTTCCACTAGTTCACCCTCACTACACCCTCAAAACTTCATATTTTTCCCCAATTCTAATCTCACCTCCACCCTAAAACCAAAACGTAAAAAATCCACCACCCTGCTTCATCTTTTGGGTTTTGGTTTTCAAGTTGTGTCTTCATCTTTCGTAAAAGAATACTCAACATATCTCGTAATTAAGATATGGGCACCCATCTGCTCGGAAAACTTAATGGCATTCACATTCCAATCCAACACCATCCATTTTATGACAACTTACTATATCAAAATCAATTTTTATCGAATTGATCAATCCAACTGAAAAATAGACAAAAAATCGATTACATCAAACAATTGAATTTACTGTTTGTTATATATAGACCTCCGTTGGATGTTTTTTACCACTTACTAGTGCTAATCTACATCAATTGGTAAATTATAAGGTACGTAGGTGTCTCTTTTTTTTCGACAAACCCCTCAATTGCATGCCTATGAAGGTTAGAGCGCCCATTCCGGATTTCAATATTTTACAATATCCTCTTTCATTTTTTTATAATTAAAGTTATATTCTATTTTAAATCTCTTCGATATAACGAATTTGCATTATTGATTTTAAATATATTGTTCAACATGATTAGTCTACATCTTTCTAGTATTAGCTTCGGAATTACTTGAACGATCATGAAAATTACTTAAGTTGTCTATGGATGAGTATGATAGTGAATAAAAGAAAATTTTAGCACGTTTTATTCGAATTTAAGAGAAATTTCTTGACAATTTTTTTGCGAGTGTAGTACTATATCATCTCGGTCTCTCTAGTCAATTAATAAAAGATATTTTTATCTAAATCAAGAAGGATCACACGCTTCATTTAAAATTTATGTATTCCACTACATTTGGGACAATTATCTTGTTATTAAACTACATGTTTTTATTATAATTATTATTATTGTCGTGACTGAACTCGATACCCACCACCTTTGTGCATATGAATTGAGATTTCATCAACTCGTATATTTCACATTAGTTTGAAACTTAACCCTAATATCATTTTTACAAATTCCAACTTTCATTTGAAGTAACGAATTCCATTATAAGTTCATTATCTACTTGTACCGTACCCGTCCAAACCGAACCAATCCTACCTGTTTAGGTCCCTTTTTTTGTTTTTTTACACGGGTTAGGTGGGTTGGCTGTGTTGGTGGATTGGGTTGGGTCGGGTTACAAGTTAACTCATGAAAACTGAATAAACCCGTCCAACTCGACCCGCCTACTTTAAAAAAAAATAATAATAATAAAATGTCTAAAAGTAAAAAGAACCTAAAAAGTAGAAGTTGATAGTGTAACTGTAATTACTTTGATGCATTTTAGAAGAGGATCTTACTGTCCTTACTCCTTCCCACAATAAATATAGTATAAGGTTTTCATATTATGTTAAATGCACTTTGTTCTTTATAAACTCGACTAATGAGAACTGAATAAGATAATAGATAATTTTATTTATTTATTTACTTATTATTTAATCTTGTATATCCGAATTTAATATATTAGAAAATTGGATTACTTTCATTTTTGTTGACAAGTCGTCCTAAACCAACGACCCGACCCGACCAGACAGATACTTGATTGTGTTGGATTTAAATCTTTACACGGGTTGGGTTGGTTGACTAAACCGATCGTGTTGGGTTGGATTTGGGTTGAAGCAAAAATCGACTCGATCCTCCCTTCTTGTAAGTATACTGAATGTAAGGCTCTTTTCGCCATTCTCAATAATTTGTGATCGTGGAATAATTTTAAAAAAGAATCTCAAAATAATCTAATTAAATAATTTTCCGAAGTCTTTTGTTTCAGAAAAAGACAAATATGCAGGTCAATAAATAATAATATCTTTTGATTGGAGGCGAGGAGCCGACGGTCCAAAATCTAGCTCAGTATATATCAAATGACTAGAGATAGAAAACGAAAGCTGCAAGGCAAGTTGATCATGTTACTATCAAACTGAAATTGGCAGCAATATGATGCTGTTGTCGACAATGGCCCATAATTATAATCAATATCTACGGTCAGAATGAATTTTCTATGGAGATATCTGCTTGAATTAACTTTTTTTTTTTTTTAATCTGTCAATTCATGTCACCATTTTGGATTTCTTACATTTTTTAAATGTCAAGTTGATAAATTTTCCTAAGTTATAATATAGTATTAAAGTTCATTCAACTCAAATGATCAATTCGATCCGATTAAAATTGAAACGAGCACACGAATTTTAAAATTGATTTGTTCGAACGAGCCATCATCTTACAGTGTCTTTTAAGGATAAATCTCTCATCGATTATTATTGAAATATAAATTAACATATAAGAGATTGAACTATACATCGTAATAAAATTAATTTTTTAAGATGAAACCTTATGTCTTTTACTTATATATAATCATCCAATCTTCTGTTTGTTGAAATGAAATCACTAATCTTCAACTTTACCGCACACCGTTCTTATCTTATTTCGTCACTGTGCGTCGGTATATGACGATTTTATAACACGTGCCGTTGCCGCCAGCACCCTCCCATCACCTGCAAATCTGCCCAAGCCAACACAATCAAAGACAAAATGGTAAGTGACCCCAACAATCAAAGACAAATTGGTAAGTGACCCCAATGGCCCATGATTGTACTCGATCAACGGTTAGTATTCCTCGAGCACTAGGTAAAATGTGAAACACAAATGTGGGTACTCAATTATAAGAATGTGACTATGGCCATTTATGAGTTTAGTGATAGTAATATTATTATAATTGAGAGTGCCTGCTTTATTTCTATTATATTAAGAAAAATCCATTGTTTCTGTTTGTTAAATGAATCTCGTGACCAAGTCGATAACTATCATATTTGAGACCGGTAATCGTACCTTTTGAATTTAAAGTAACTTTACTTAATGCTACTAATGTTACAGTACTGGTTTAAATTGTTAAACCAACCAGAACGAGAAAATCATAGTAAGAAAACAACTACACAAGAGCGCGTGAGATTTATAGAGATTCGTTTTATTGTGAGACTATGTCATTATCATCCGCTGCTGCAATAATTTACTTTGAGAAAATCGAACAACCTATTTTCTCGAATCTTGCTCTCTTTTGATGATGATGTAAGTGTGAAAATCTTAAATTATCGTTAATAATTTTTTTGTTCAAGGCTCCATCCCCCACACCACTCGAGAAGGGGTTACCGTTGCAGTCCATCCGCTTGAAGATTCATAAAGCGACAAATTGTATCTCTTTAATTGATTTTATTACATAGCACGAGCGGTATTAAATAAAATTATTCTTTGAATCCACGTGATTTACGTTTCGATCAAGCTTAAAAAAGAAAAGTATTTTAAGTAACTTTTTAACTTTAAACTTGTCTAGATAAATTATTTTTTTCTTCTCGATAAGTAAAAACGGTTACTTCTTTTGAAATTAACATTTACTTTACAGTCATATTAAGTAATCAAACTTTCTTCGCACCCCTTTTATAGGTAAACGTCCCAATTCTTCAATCAATTGAAGTAAAAACAATTATATTCAAAGCCTATCCAACTTAATTTTGCAATTTGACTTCTTCACACTACAATTTTCGTTTTTCTTATCACTAGCCACATATTTCGTCTTTACCACTTCACAATCTTTTTATCAATAGCAGAAGATCGTCTTTTGCTTGACTCAATCACTACCACAGCTCCACCTCAAACTTTGAAATTGTCATCATCTTCAGCGCAATCCTAAAGTTTGAACTATGAGGTCTGATATCACTTCTTGAAAAATTCTTACCAAACGCAACGAACACGAAATAGAGGTCATTTACCTTCTGTTGTCGAACACTAATTTTATCTCTTTTTTTTAATAAATTTGGATCAAATCCAACAAAAACAAACTCATTTATTTGACTTATTTACCCAATACTTTTATTTTGCATAGTCAAGACATAATGTCATTTTCCATTTCAATATATATATATTTTTTAATATCGGATCATCTTCAGTGATATTAAAAAAATAAGGAAATGAAAATCTTATCCTTTAACTAGAGCAATGTAGTAAAAAATAGAGGTGTCGATGTAGTGGCGGGCCAAGCAATTATATACTTTTAGTCAGATAATGTTGCATTAAGCTATGTATACATCTTGTTTCACACTATGGATGACATTCCTCCATATGTGACATAATCTGGACAGTGAGGTGAAAATGTGTTATGGAAATCAAAAGATGTGAATATGATCTCATGTATAAAAATGTAAATAAAGATGTAAAGAATGATGTACATGTAGAATGATTGAATAATATTTATGCTCCCATGATATAAATAGGAATATAACTGAATTATGTTTACTATAATTGCATTGAAATAGCAAAAAATAATTAGATATTCACTACCAAGATTATCATACTTGAAAGAATTGTTTGTTTATTCACTATCAAGATTACCCTAACCTATTGAGGCACATTCCGCAATTTACCTCCTCCACGATACTCTAGGGGCGGTGAGGGCCCTTAAAGTTAGGGTCAACCTTTTTGTTTTTTGTTTTTTGTTTTTTATTTTTTTGTAAGTGTGGGCCAGGCCTGGCCCAGTTTTTTGGGCCCATTGACTCCAAGACAATCAATTTACAGCCGCCGAATTAGACTACTTTGCTGATTGGTCTATGCATCTTTGCTAATTAGGTCTAAAATTTGTCGTTGATTGTTCAATTATTTATAGCCTGTTTGGTAGAGCTATTAATCAGATTAAAATTGAAAATATGGCCGTTGTTGGGTCCCACTCGTCTAATAAAAGTCAACAATAACGGTTAATTTTTCAATTTTAATCCGATTTTAATCTCTACCAAACACACTCTTAAGTATGAATATGTAATATAGAACATTGTTCTAAATGCTTCGCATACACACGCATATGTTTAAGACATTTTTGAAACGAACCGTTTATAGGGTATGCAGATGATAATGCGGTCAACTTATTTCGTTAATTGCATACAAGCACTTAAACATCAAAACGCGCACACATTTTGTTAAAAAGTATGTCCAAATTAGCATAATAAAGTTCAATCCATTTTTATAACTTAAATAAATAAATAAATAATTGTAAATTGAGCCCAACAAACATCAAATTAGTTCAAATCACCCAAACTCGTAATTTATATACACCAATCTATAAGGTTTTGATATTTAGAAAAATAAAAAACCAAAACAAATTTTTTGTAGAGTTAAAAAGTATTTATGTCGAGCCCAAGCCTCCTTCTTTGGTATTCGCTAAGATCTTAATCGAGTAGGAGAAACTTAAGGTGTATTTTTTTATTTTTTTATTGCTCATCTAATCAGAACTTGGAATGTCTTTTTCTCCCCCTATTTTCAATTTTAGGGAAAATATTTATTAACCTCATCCATATTTAAATTATAATAATTTTGAAGGTTCCATTTTTTTTTATCCAATTTTATTCTCACTTCAAATTATTAGGAGCCAATAGGGCAAAATGATTCCTTCATGGTGTTAGTACCAAAACCTAGTTAATTAAACAATTTATTTCAATTATTCATTTCAGTCAGAATACGTCAGTCATTTAGAACTTTTTACATGCAGTTTCACGCACAGTTCTGAGTGGGACATTTTAACATATTTGGGTTCTACAAGATATAATCTATTGCGGACTTAAATAAAAATGAACACAAGATATATCGTGGTAACCCTAAGGAAACATTCACGGGCCCCATGTCACGCATAAAATAATCCATTGTTAAAGATTAAAAAATACAACAGTTTTGGTTCAGTAATTTCGCAAAATTAAATAAAACAATTAAAAGTAAATAAAGAACAACTCTCTCGTTTTCTTATTCCTTTTGACTTGTTGGAGAAGTGGAATAAAAAATTAAAGTTTTGACTTTATCGCAACTTCACTATTATATTCGACTGCAACCGACACTTGGATTAAAACTCACTAATCTTAACTCACGACAAGTAGCCTGATCTTTGAGTATGATTATATCATTCACGCACATGTGTGTTCTCCTCAATCACAGTTGAAGAACACAGGTTTTGCTTTGAGATACTTCATTGGAAACCCTAAAAACGCAGCCAATAATTTTGTTTCTCTATAGCACCTAGTCAATCCTAGCTGATGACTTACTTGTTTGGACTGCATCAATTGAATACGTTTTTGGTTCATGTTTTGACATTTAAAAATATCCTAATTTAAGCAAAACAATAAATAAATAATAAGTAAAAGTATAAAATGTATTTTACTTACACTTGGCATCTAATTTTATTTATGAAGATAATGAGATGAAAAAGTTTCAGGATTTTGAGCAATATTTTTTTTTGCTCTGAAAACTTGAAAAATATGTATAAAATCCAAAGAATGCATTATCTTATTTATTTAATAGTCTAGAATATTTAAAATAATATTAAAAATTGAAAAATGCACAACTAAGCACATACTTCACAAGGCACGTTTATGCTCGTAATGCTTGATACTCAATCGAAATACATTATTACGCATTATTCATTTTAGAACCTTGATATAGAATGTTAAGTTTATAAGAAATTTATAAGAATAAATGTTTGTGAATTATGTTTTTACCCTAAAAAATGCAATGCACACCACAGTTATCAAGCTTGACTATCGATCCTACAGAGATGTCAGATCTTTAAATCACTGATTTAACTGGTGAGTCATAAGTTCAATTGTCGAATAATTACTTAAGTTTGTATCCTTAGAAATGCGGAAGATTAACTATTAAGGGCTTGATCGATATTAAGCCCTTGTCTGATGGGATTAAAATCATATTTTTAGCTGATTTTAATAGTAGTTGTTGAAATATTTGGTTGAAAAATTATAGATCCTATAAAATATATTATTAAAATTAATTGTTAATTTTGAGTTAAATTAAAATCTAGATTTGAATATTACCAAATTGGGTTTGTTCATATAAGCCAAAGTTGGTATCAAAAGCATACTACTGGATGATAAAATAAAGTAATTGAAGCATTCTAAGCTCTGAACCGTCAATTTTCTGCTAAGTTAAATCACCAAATAAAAATAAAGTAATGTGCTTAACAGCTATGAAGAGATTGGGTTAGTGATAAAATTTCACGTGACAAGTCATGTCACTAAGGCTGTTTATTTATGGGATATTTTCACGAATGACCATAATTAAGGGTGTGAGTTGAAAAGTGTTCAATTTTCAAATTTAATACTAAACTGTCTATTATGCCCTTAATGAAAAAAAAAAGATATTTGAATCTCTACGTATTCTCGACATTTCAACTGTCATTCTCGACATTTGAATCGTGTTTTATATTTCAAAAGCACACACGTCAATTCACAATATTAAACGTTCTCGACATTTAAAATTTCATTCTCGACATTTGAATCTCATTTTATATTTCAAAAGTACACACGTCAAATCACAATATTAAATGTTCTCGACATTTCAAAACGTCATTCTCGACATATTAAATGTCTAGAAGGACATTTCATTCCAAACATGACATTTCTCTACACTTGAAATGTCGTTCTCGACATTTCTGTGTCAATGCAAAAAATAGCATTAATTGTGATTTGACATCTTATCATTTGCAATAAATGGAGCAGGTTATGTGTCAAGATTTCATCAGCCAATATTTTTTTTGCAAAAATGTCCATTTTATTGTCCTTGAATGGAATCATAAATTGTTGACCATTGATATTTTGGTCTAAAATATACCAAAATGATCATTTTTGCAAGTAGCTAGAGAAAAGTGGACATTTCTTACAATTTCCACTTTATTTATTTATTTATTTATTCTCTTTGGTCTCTTCGAGTGACAGTGACTCGTGTAGTTCTCACGTGCCAATGTAGGGTTTCCACATGAAGGCACACAACAAATGTTTTTTGTCATAAAAATGAATAACACATGATGGGAGTGATAATGAATAATGAGAATAGCCAACTTTCTCTTTCATTAATTATGGTTTCGAAAAATAATATTAAAATGTATCTTCGCCTAAAAAGATAAATTATTAAACGGAATTAATATTTTTATAATTATAACATTTAAATGATGTATTTGGTAAGACATGAGTTGGAAAATGATACGTCTCTCTTTAAATATTTGATAATTGAAGATTGTAATTTAATCGTGTGAATGGAAATTCACATAGAATTGCTACACAGTCTCAGAATTGGACAAAAAGATGTGGACGCCAAACTTCTTATCGCATTATCTTCACTTCTCTGCTTTCCTCCAATCCCCAACCATTACCCTTACAAAAGTTCTTTGATATAACCATTTGAACCCCACACCACACCACACCACACCACGCCCCATCCCATTATGTTGAATTAACTTTATAAAATATAATGAATTGTCACGTTCTCCGTGTCAAATCATCAGAAATTAATGCATAACATACATTAATCCATTGATTTATATAGAATGATGAATTTCTTGAAATTTTGATCTTTAAATTTTGATTTCTTGTTCTTCAATTTAATTGCTTCAATCGTTTTTCTTGATGTTTTATTATAATTTTTGATTTTTGATTGTGAATTTTTGATTTTCCTCTTCAATATGCTTTATCTATTAATTCTTGTGTTGATGAGATGATACAAAAATGAGAATTACATTTGAATTGGGGACCATAACCCTATATATAGTTTTCCTATGTATTTGGCCAATTGTCAAATACAAAACCCTGGTGGATCTGTTCTCTACACATGCAATTCGACTCACACTTTATTTAGATGCTTAAAGCATAATTACTTAATTATTTATTAGATCACTTTAATTTTGGGTTTAACTTTAAGATAGTCTTTATACACAATTATTTACATATGTTGGCCACGTGACAAATTAAATAATTTCTCAACAATCTCCCACTTAAGCCACATATGTTACCTTATAAATGTGTATAACCTTATGAGTTTAAAACTTATGCTATCATAATCAAAAGTATCTCCAAACAATTTTGTCACTCAATTATGTTAATATATGATCAAATAGATTTTCGTTATAAGTATCATAACTAAACTCTCAATGGTCACGTATATCAATACAATCAAATGACATAGATCAAGTGTGTATGTGTAGCATGAAAATTACATGCAATGTGATCCTAGCATGCCTGTTTTCAACTAGTTCTACTTTATTATTTAATACCTTATGAGATCAAACTAAAAAAAAAAAACTTTAATCAAAATGAAAAATTGAATTGAATACTTTATTACCGAAATGAACTGAAATAAACTTGAATGCGCACGACCAAAAATCATGTGTCAAAAAAATGTGGATCTCCTACTGTCGTGACACCCAACAAAATCAGAATCAACATAACCAATGATCTCCAATTGGTATGATTTCCTGTATATGAACATGTAATCTTTTGTTCTCTGTAAATACCACATAACCTGCTTGGCTATCTTCTAATGATTCATCCTAGTGTTACTTAAATATCTATATAGTATTTCAACAATGAATGCTATATTCGGGCGTGTGCATACATGAGTATATATTAAACTCCCGATTATTCTGCATCTCCTTTACTTTAAAGTCATTCTTAGGGCATTGATTGAGATTAAACATCTCTCTCTCTCTCTCTCTCTCTCTCTGTGTGTGTGTGTGTGTGTGTGTGTGTGTGATATGAAACATGGCTTTTCCACCTTTCAATTGTATCAGCCACAATTCATGAATAGATACAAAAGAACTCTATAACAAAAACAAACAGCAGATGAGCTCTGATGTCCTATAGCTTCTGCTTTCTTGATCCAACTTATAATACGTTTCAGAAAAGAAATAGGAAACAAAGAATAAATAAACAAATTGTCATTTAATAATATACAAGTTCTAGTATCCGATGAAGCAAAAGTTAATACTTGATTATGTGATGGCGCAACCAAAGTTCATAAATCACCATATGAAAAGCATCATGTTCCTTAAATTGTCAAATTTGAAAACACCCAAAAAAATTCTAAAATTTTGCAATTTAGGGCAAAAATACACATCCCAAATTTTTTGAAATCCAAAGTATAAATTTTAACTCTAAAAAAATCTTCATTTAATTTCAATGGTCTAATGGAGTTGACTTTGATACCACTTGTTGAAATTTTCATAAACTTAAACTTTATAAAATATTATGAATTGTCACGATCTCCATGTCAAATCGTTAAGAAAATTAATTAATGCGGAACATCTCTTGATCTATTGATTTGTATCTTGAATCTTGAATTTGTGAAATTTAAATCTTGATTCTTGTTATTCAATTTAATTGTTCCAATCCTTCTTCTTAATTCTCGATTCTTGATTGTGGGTTTTAGATTTTCCTCTTCAATATGCTTTCTCTATTAATTCTTGTGTTATGGGATGACACAAAAAAAAAAATGAGAATTACATATGAAATGTGGACCATAACCATATATACAATTTTCATACATATTCGACCAATCGTCAAATACAAATCCTAATGGATCTGGTCTCTAAACATATAATCTGGCTCACACTTTCTTTAGATACTCAAAGCTCAATTACTTAACTCTTTATTAGATCACTTTAATTTTGGGTTTAATTTTAATGTAACATTTATACACAATTAGTTAAATATGTCGGTCTACATTGCAAATTAAATAATTTCCTAACAAACTATTGTTTCTCCAATATTTAATGCTGAAAAGTTTTAAGAGAAATGTCGATATCAAGTCAGCAAATATCGTTTGATGCTCATGCCGTAAATAAGCACTTTAAACATATATTTAAGAGAGTGGTATAATGCTGAAAAGAGGGAGGTTGTCGCTACCTTATTTTTAAATCTAGAGCTCATTTGCTTACTCTATCTCAGATTTAGCTTGATCGTCTCGATAACATAAAAAAAAATAAAAAAAAACCCAACATGGATTCGAATTAGTTACAACCTAAAACCATGTCCCAAGAAATTGGGTAACATTTTGTCAACTTACTAATTCAATCAAGAACCAGTTGAGCTAGCCACAAACTATATTATCTTACAAGTCAATTATTTCATAGTTATGTATAACCCTTATATTTAGTACATTAGTTTGAATAGCATACAAGTATCTTCCTTATATATTTTTTTTCAATTATTATCAATTTAATTCAATTCAATGTATCAAACCGGACGAGACCACAATATTTTGCAAGTTGGAGCAACTCCATACCCTATCAAATCATATTTTGCACGAAAACTTGGTGGGGGGACAAAAAAAAAAAAAAAAACTTGGTGGGGACAAAATAGTAATACATCAAATGAAAATATCTAACCAATGAACATGAAAGTGGTCATTGTCCACTACCAAACACTATAGCGCATGAATTGATTTTTTGGGCCAACAAAAAGATATAACATTCCAAATCCAACTGGACTAGAGGAACATTCCAAGAAAAATCTATTTCATGTTTTTTAAGCCGTTCAAAATAATTATAGAAGAGCCCACAATAGCTCAATCTTCAACCGAAATTATCTTATATATGTGTTTTATTCGTAAAGGTTTTCATTTAGCCCTTGTTTGAGTCTCATTTTTTTTTTTTTTTTTGCCAAAAATGTATTTTAGAATAGTGCTTTGTTAGAAAATATGTGGTTACGAAGTAAAGAAAATTTTTCGTTTTACGTGTAAAATTGTTTTATAAAAGAATGTGTTATTGAAAACGTATTTTGATAAAAAAAATGAATTTTTGAAAAATGGGGACCAAACGAATGTGTGAAGATTTTTCGATCTAAATCAGAGGTGTGACTTATTTATAGAAATGAGTGGTGTAAAGTATAACTATCCAGAAGAGTCATAGGAAAAAAACTATTGGGTTGAGTTACCTGGCCAATATAGATTGTGCTTATGGGCAGTGTTAGTCTAAAGGTGTCAAGACGGACGGGCCGACCAGACCCGTGAAAATCGGCCCGGATCGACCCAGACCGCGGGTCGACCCGTGACCCTAGCGGGCGGTTCACGGGTCAAGGAGGTGTGACCCGCGGGTTTCGTAGGTTGCACCTTCACGTAGAGGTGTCAATCCGGGTCCGCCAACATATGAGCCCGGTAACGGCCCGCGTGAAAAAAAGCCCGCCTGCTACGGAGAATAAAAAAATTAAATATTATAGTTAAGTAGGTGCCAACATAATTGAGATGTACTTAAACTATAAATTATAGTAAAAGTAAGTACCAACTTAGTTG
>CAIGRF010311072.1:0-15297 GCA_903798235.1 Fraxinus ornus | reverse complement strand
TTTGTGATTTTGGGTTGGAGATGACAGAGAGAAGCACTTTATTTAATTATTTATCAATTACATAAACATTACATCACTAATTATTTAATTAACCAAAAAAATTACATCTTTATTAATAACAAATTAATTTTTAAACAAAACTATTAAATATAAACTAAGCAAACGTGCATTGCACGTTGGTTGCACCTAGTATATATATATATATAAAGTCCTGGTATATATGAATTTCGGTGAAATCATCTTTCTCATTGTAGTTTTGTTTCGGAATTTGTGTTTTTGCATGTTAATTATGTTGAATACAATATTAAATTAACATGTATATGACTACTCTTTCTAACAATTTAAGATTTTAGATTAAGTGAATGTTTGGCAATGCTTAAATTGTAATTTAAGTTTGTCAAACTTACGTTTTATCCACACATTTTACATGATTCATGACTGTTTATTTAGCTCTTGTTTGGTGGAGATTAAAATCAGATTTTTAGTAAATTTTGATAAAAGGTGATGAAATGTGTGGTTGGAAAATTGTGGATTCTATAAAATGTGTTATTAAAATTAATTGTTAGATTTGACTTAAATTAAAATCTGAATTTCAATTTCTATCGAACAGGGGTTTAATTCCACACATTCCATAGTCTTACAATTTATAAGTATTTAATGACTTAAAACTTAAAAGCACTATACAATAAATTTTTAGTGATTCATTATAATATCGGAGTAGGTATATGTTTTAAGTTCAAATCTATCACTATTTACTCAGTGAAATTGCGTATGTCTCAATCCTTAACGAAAAATGAACGAAATTAGGGTTGGCAAAACTTGGTCAGATTTTCTCGTAACTCTCTCATTTGCATGATTACATCTATCGCAATTCCAATTTCCTGATATAAATATTAATCAACACACAAATCCAACCATTGTTGCATAGATAAGCTCGTCAAAGTCTAGACTTTAAACATGATTTTATTTATGATGTCATCAACCTAATATTCACTTAACCCGAGTTAAATATTAAATCATGGTTAAGTTAGTCACGTGCTAAGCGCCTGTGCACTGGTATGCGAGAAATGTCCATAATTTAAAATAATGATATAATAATAATAAATCAAATAAATATAACGGCGACCTAACAGCGCAAAAGATCCCGTTTGATGAGCTAACGCCGTGAAGTAAAATCCAGTCTTTAAGTGGGACACAATAACGCCGTAACTTAGCGACCTCGACGGTTTACTCGAAAGAAATCGAGACCGTCAGATTTTCTTTCAACGCTCAGAGATGAAACAATAGAGTGAGAACAGGAAACGGAAGGGGTACAAAAATGGGGGTTTCGAAGGAAAAGAGAGTTTTCTTACTTTTCTCTCCATTCAGAAGAAGAAGAAGACCCTCTCTCTCTCTCTTTCTGAATTTCTCTCTCTATTTTTGCATTTCTCAAAAATTAAGATTATTATTTTTGTGGAGAATTTGGTGAGTGGAAATGCAGTGAAACATTAATCATCGATGATCTTATTTTTTTTTCAATAGTTTATTATTCTACAATTGCGTGTTCGATTATGGGAATTTGTGTTTTGGTTTTTTTGAATCGCAGGCGCATTTTCGAACGGATTGGAGTTGTTTTGTGAAGAATACTGAAGTTTGGTTTCGTTAGCAGATTGTGAGAAACTGATGCACTCGATTAATTATTCTTCAGTTTTTGAGTTTAATTATGGGATTTACTTGAATGATTTGTTTGGTTTTTGAATCGCAGGTGCATTTTAAAGCGGATTGGAGTTGTTTTAAGAAGAATACTGAAGTTTGATATCGTTAGCGGTTTGAGAGAAACTGACGCACTTCTATTTGATATGACAAATATTTTTCTACAGGTTCGTCGTAATTGGAATTATTGTTCTGTTTTCGTGTGTTTCCTTGGGGATTTTTTGCGATAATACGATTTTTGTCCTTAATTTTGGTTTGACAGGTATACTGTGAGATTGGAAATCAGTTTTAGGACTCGTAAGATCTTGGTTTAATACAAGAGCTGAAAGGCGGAGCCCGGATTCGGTGTCATTTCACCGGAAAATCCTTATCTGCGGGGAGCTTTATGAGTAAAAAGACTTGAATCAACAGAAATTGTTGTAAACGCGCCATTCTTAAGACTCGTTTGTGAAAGGATAATCGCTAAGTCTGGAACCGAAGTTTTGATTATACAAGGTAAGAAAGCCAGCCATTTCCGAAAATATCACAATATGTAAAGTTTGATTTGAATTTTTCTCATGAAACTTCTGGTTTTTGTACCGCAGAATCAGGGGGCTCTTTTTGGGAGTTCAGCAGGCTCTGATATTCTCGGGCTCTCTCACCCACTCACTCTGTTTGGTGTTCTTCACATTGAACTTTTCATAACCAAGGACACCGATTGTTCGGATTTTGTGGATTGAATCGTAGTTTCTTTGCTAGGAACAAGAAGAAGAATTGAATCTATTGGGAGAGAGAGAGATAAGAAGCTTTCAGGTAATGAATGGTGATTTACGTCTGACGACTGGCCAAAATTCCATCCTCATCTCTTTGGAGTTTCTCGCCTTCGAATTATTTCGTCAATTTGTAATCACTCTCTTCTCACCCAGATTTACCAATTTCCCATCTCTTTGAATTTTCCGGAGTGCATTTCAGGTTCACCTTTAAATTTAAAACCAAATTTTCAGCACCTTCTTCTCACCAAAATTTCCCAAAACAATTACGATCATCTTCTTCTTTCAAATTTCCTACATAGTTCTTTATGCTACTAAATAGTTCTTCAATCTTCACAATGTTTCTTTGCAGAAAATTAAGACATTTAATGCGGATTCTCCCAAAATAATTCTTGAGCTGAATTCTCAACCTTCTCTCTCTCTCTCTCTTTTTTTTTGGTTACTTTCCAATTCTGCTGTCCATTTTGGTACAGATCCTGACCAAAAATTCACTTCTGTGAATGCGCCAGAAATTATCTTCTAAATTCAGAAATGTAATCTTCCAATCATCAAATGATAAAGTTTCGTTCCCAACTATTTTTTTTCCCATTTCTATCCTGTTCCCGTTTCCACTTATTTTAATATGCCAGTTAAAATTAAAATTTTAAGCAGTATTTAAGTTAAGGGGGCTAACTCCGTCATTGATGATGATGGACAGGTGTAGAAAGGCGCGATGGAGAGGAATAATTCCAGCACCAATAGAGAAGGAGGATTGTTAATGAGATCCGAGTCATCCAGGTCACCAGTAACGACGTCGTCTGACTTATTTTTGCAGTGGGGGAATCGGAAAAGGCTACGATGCATGAAGGTCCAGGTCAAAGACCACAGCAATAATGACTCTGCCGGGTCTGTCCCGGTTAATCGGACAACAGCCCGGGTCGACCGCCGGGTGATTAGGTCGGATTCTAATTCGAACCATCCGAATAATAAAAATGTTACTGCCATTACCAGCACCAAGAGTAACGGGTATTTGAATCTCCGTCAACGTCCAGCTTCTCCGTCTCATCATCGAATTTTGAGGTAATTTCCTTGTTATTCCTATTATTCTCTTTTGACGAGGGCGTGGTTATGACTCTGGGGATTGTGGCGCGTGGGTGATATGGATTTCTTGTCCTCTACTCATTGGTTTGAGTTATTGCGTTGAGGAGTTTTTCTTAAATCTTGGTTTGGGGTTGGAACTGCTTGACTCGAAAGTTCGAGGACCATGGAGTGGTACCCTAAATATGGATTACATACAGGACTCGTACGGACTTTGTTATAGATCTTAAGAGATCAATTTTTAAGTTGGCTGTTGAAATTAAAGAGTCAAATTTTATATAAATCATACATCGAAATTCCATATTTTCGATGTTGGATTCAAGTCTCATATGTTGCAATGGAATCATGACAACCACGCTCTGCGATCTCGGTGTCCACGGTGAATTGGCTCACTAGCCGATGACTAATCCGAACGAATCGCACTAACAGGGAGGTGTGGTGCCTGGAACTATTATTATAAAGGGTCATTCTATATGTACATTTGTGTTGATATAATGTGAGTGGGTGAGACCCACGATACTGTAGTGTAGGTCACACCTCACTCACATTATGTACACATATATTAATCCTATTATAAATCTTGGGAGGTTCCACCCCTCAAAAGTTAGTGATTGAAGTTAAAGAGTTTTAAGTCTGTATAACCACATATTGAAATCTCATACTTTCGACGTGGGAATTCGAGTCTCATGCCTTGCAATGAGAATTCTCGACAGCCTTATGATTAATGGGATGATCGATTCTGAGATCCAATAATCTGTTGGCTTAGGGGTTGACTGTAAGGTTAAGATCAGAGTTCAATAGGTAATTGGGTGGGTACAAAAAAGAAAAATATGGATGGAGAGGGGTTTTCATTTTCCTTATTATTAACCTAATAGAGTGAGAGGGCCATCTTTGAATAGAATAATAATTGCACCACACCCACTTGCAAGTGGCGACATTATTGATAGATAGCTTTGGCGTATCTTGTCATATTATCATCTAACTTTCATTCTCTGATTTTATTTTTTGATGCCCTTTTGTTGGTGAATAATTACTGATTATATATTTATACCCAAAATTTAAATTTATAATATTTAATTACCTAGTGATAGCATCTGATTGGGAGATAGGAAGGTGGGCCACCCATTTCTTTCCTTTCCTTTAAAAAATTCAATGTATTTATTGTTAGATCCAAAATTAATCTTAAGGAGAATTGAATCTTAATCCAATGGCCCAGAAAACGCTATCAATCACCTTCTTTTTTTTTTCTCTCTACTAATATCAGATCAGATGTGCACACGTTGGCCATATTCATTAAATTTAAAAAAAAAAAAAAAAAAAAAATTAGAAGAAGCACAGCCCTCTCTTAACAACTTCCCCTATTTTTCTACGCATAACCTGTGATCCAGACAGAAACACTACCCCACAAATATTTTTACTCGGTAATTTCTTATTTGCCCATGCTAAAGTTCTTATTTACTTTTTTACTCAAAAATACTTTTTTGGTTTGCTGTTAATTAATTAATTGTTAATTATTTATGATGTGTATGTAGTGACTTTGTTTATTGTCTGTGTGTTTTAGGAATTCTGAGAGTAGTTCTATTGGTGGTATGAGGGGAGGACAGAGCAACGGCGTGAGGGGGGTGGCTTCTCCGGACAGAGGAGGAGGTGACAAAAAAGGTACTGTCAACAATCACAATCTCAATAACAATAACAAGAATAATGACCACGGCGGAGGTGGTGGGTCGACGTCATCGGAGACAGCCCATGACGGCAAGAAAGGTGGATCGTCGGGAAGTGACACGATCCCCACCGTGTGGCCGCCTAAGTTTGTGATTGCCTTGACAAACAAGGAGAAAGAAGAGGATTTCATGGCCATTAAAGGCTCCAAACTCCCTCAAAGACCTAAGAAAAGAGCCAAGTTTATTCAGCGCACCCTCAATGTGAGTTATTCCCTTTTCTTTTCTTGCACAAATTAATTTACTTCAATATTTCGTTATCATATACCCAAATCAGAATCCCATCTCTTGCCATGAATGTCATGGATCATTTCATAATTAGCGTTTGTTTAATTTCTGTGAATTATTGGTTAAATAGTTATGAAAAATCGTTAAAAAATAATTTTTTCGAGAATGAGTGGTCCATGTAGCTTCATAACAATATTAATTATTCAGATTTTGGTAATATTAAAAAGAATTATAAAAAGTGCAGTAAAGAACATCTATCTTTTCTTTTGTACAAAAAAGCATTTGGGGAGGAGTGGTGTCGTTGTGGAATAAAGTTCCATGTATTTATTATAATTAGTCCTCGTTTGTCTATCATTATTTTTTTTTTAAATTTATTTTCAATCACATTTTTAAATTAAAATATTTTTCACGTAAATTTTTTTTTTTAATTACACGTTCTTCAAAAAATTACTATTTTAAAATTTATTTTGAATAATGGTAAACAAACGGGTCTTTAATAATTTATATTAGGTAGTGATAATGATGTATGTGGGGCTGCAAGGTTGTCTTGGCACAATCAACTACTAGAAATTGCTATGCGCAAGGATAACCAAGTAAGTTATAGGCTTACACGTATCCACTTTTTCTTTTTTCTTTTCTTTTCTTTTTTTTTTATTTATCGATTTGCTTGACCTTACCTAACGAAAATATGTATATATATATATATATTATTGTGATGGTCCACGGAGACTTCTATTTATTTTATACTCCTATATTCGAATTAAAAAAAAAAAAATTGGGTATTGCCCAAGGAATCGCGTTTGATAGAGTAAGGAAGCGAAGAAAGTAGATGAATGGTTTAGCTTATAAGTAATTTTTATAATCATCAGTAAAAAAGATTGTTTATGTGCAGTTGGTAAGTCCAGGGGCATGGCTTTGCGATCTGACTCTAGAAAGATACGAGGTCAGAGAGAAAAAGGTCTCAAAGAAGGTACAACTCAATTTTACTTTTTACTTTTAAATTATAATAATTTGGTTGAACTTGAGCATAAGTAACAATTAATTTTACAATTTCAGAGACCAAGAGGGTTGAAGGCAATGGGAAACGTGGAGTCCGACTCAGAGTAGACGAAATTTGTGCACGTTAATTTACACAAACTGGTGTATTTTGTATTTCTTTGACTCCATTTTCAATTTTTTTTTATAAATTTCTAGAAATTTAATAAATAATTATGCTGCATTTTGGAAAAAAAAAAACTGAGATAAATATAAGAAATTACAAAGAATTATGCTACAAGTTATTTGAAATCAATATCTTTGGTAGCCATTTTCAGCAAATTTTAAGAATAAAACAACCGTTAAAGAATATTTGTGGATCCCACTTGTGAGACAGGAAGTAAAAAAAGACGGCTAACTTTGATTTTTTTTGGCCTGAAAAAGTTGAATAAAAATGTTAACTCGAACAGTTCTTGAAGCTCAATTCAAATCGTGCTATTTCAATTGGAGATGGAAAGGAATAAAAGAATCCATTCATTTTCTTCTTCTACTCCTAATTCCTCAGCTGGTCGGGGGACATAGTCGAATTTATACCCCGGTTTATTTTGCATAGCAATGAAAGTGTATATTTTTGTCAAAAAAATAAAAATAAACCATCTATCTAATATACCAAAGAATGAACAAAATTCATTCTAAATTGAGCTACATGTCCTGTACATGTAAAGTCAAAAAAAAAAAAAAAAAAAAGGCTTCAAATCAGAGTAGAATCGTTCACNAAGTCAAAAAAAAAAAAAAAAAAAGGCTTCAAATCAGAGTAGAATCGTTCACATCATACTTCTGCTGATTTAAAAACCTAAGAACTTGGGGGATAACAAGAACAACGGTTCCAAGGCACTCGGAGCAAATTTCCTCGCAAAAAGATAGCAATTAGACGACTGCTGACCATTATACGAGCAGTTGTGACCTTCAAAAATTCTCTCCATGAATTCTTCTGTAATATCTGCTCTTCCAAATGTGCCTGGGTGAGCTCCGCCCCTCGACCAGTCCACCCAAGTGATACTTCTATTTGCCAGAAGTTTTCCGGCTTCAATTGTTAACATTGTTGGAAAATAGTGTTCGTCCACATAACATGCTGGCTTGCAGAATTCGGAAAATTTTGGATAGTATTTTGTGTCTTCTACAATATATAGAGCAAGATTTCTGTTGATTTCAAACCACTGAGATCCCTTCCGCCACTGGGTGATGTTAACTTCGGGTAACATTTTCTCACTGTAGCGTCCTCTCCCATAAGGTCCCGGATCATCAAATGCACCAACAAAGCTATATTTGGATTGCTTTATATAGTTGTACACGGTGCTGAAGTTGTACAGAGGAATGCACGATTCAGAAAGTAGAACAAACCATTCGTTGGAAATATCGAGCAAGGCATTAGCAATAAGTCGTCTCTCAGCATCACACATGCTCATCTTTCCCCATTCTGTGACCTGTTCAGGATGTGATCAAATGATCATCAGAAACTCTGTTTCATGTCTATGAAGTCGAGATTATTTTAGCTCGAAGCCAATGCCTATGTAAGAATACCATGTCCAGATAAAATCTTAGCTCTTAACCATTCACGAATTAGTTCAACTTCGCAAGAAATTTGGTAGGCTCGACTATCCATTTGATTCGAGACAATGATAATGCAAGAGTAACACTACCCATTGTTAACCAGATTTTCTGATAAATAACCGGGCAAAAGGTATCTTTTCATCGGAGTCAACTTCGGGTAATCTAATCTACCTTAGAATGACAAACCCTTGCTCCAAACAAAAACAAAAGATGAGGAAACTATAAACTTGGGAGACACTCTCTCCTGAAAATCCGCCGAATAATTATTTATTGCCAATTGACCAAAGTGATGAACAATAATTTTCTTCTAAAGACATTCCTTATTTACATCACCCTGACACTAGAAGTCATATTTGGTACCAAATACGACGACGAATTGCAGTGAGTTCCTGAGATCAGATAAGCCTTTGGGTAAACCTCGGAAATCTTAATAACTTAATAACAGAGACAACACTCTAGGTGATAAACTTACAACTATATGACTACAACTAAATTTACATACTCAAAAGCATGGAATTCGTGTAAATTGACAAAATCTAATATTTTTTTTTGCAGTTAATTGATAAAAGAACTAACAGAAATCAGATTACACAAACACACCTGACTTGGTATTTGTCTCTTGTAGAAAACCGACGAGGATGGAAATTCGGCCTGAAACGACGGCAATGAATGCATGTAGATCGAATACAGCCCCTTGTGCCCCTTAAAAAACCTCTCCCAAAGAGGTGCTAATGGCAATGGCCCTTGAGTCAAGAACATAAAGGCAATCTTAGGGATCCTCTTAAATGGATAATTCTTTATCCGGGGCGTCAATGAAGCCCTCCAAAACAACTCCTTATCACTCATCGTGTGCATCAAATTCAATGGGGGCTTGATCCAATGCTCTAAATTATTCAGTTCTTCTTGAATGCAGGGTTGTAAAGTAGGCCTAATAGAAGGCACAAAACTAGTAACTCCAAAACGCCTAATTGTATACACACTAATTACAGAGAAGACAAAACACAAAACCAGAAAAAGTAAAAGTAATTGAAGTAGCCTTTGAGGCAAAACCCTAGATTGGCTTGTCCTGCTTATTACAGTAGAATCTTTACCTTCTTCCATAAGTATAACCCTCGATGCAAAATGAAAAGAAAAGAAAAAACTACATCAAACAAAATTTTCTGCGTTACCTAATTCTCAGCATATCAAATCAAATAGATCCAAAAATTTTCTGTACTGATAAAGAAAACCAATCCCAAAATTTCCTTGATCGCACTAAACAAACAGATACTATGAATGATCTTGAATTTTCACGAATTTCCCAAAACCATGAGTATGCACCAAATTTCCCAAAATACTAAGCCCAGAATCTTGAATTTTTTTAGTAGGCCGATTAAAGGAGAATAAAGAAAAATCAAGAGATCGAGCGTTTTCTTTGCAGAGGTAACAAGTTACACCTCAAGACTTTGTACAAGCTAACAAGAATATTCCAGAGAGATCGGGGATAAATATGTTGTACTAAAAAAGGGTATTTCAAAAGTGTTTTAACTAACTTAAAAGTGCGACGGGTTTCGATTTGAGAAGAGGGAATAACTGTTGGGTAGTTTAGTTGATTTACTCTTCTCTTCTAAACTTGTGCCAGATCTTGGGCAATACATAGATGCATATATCGAGAGAGAGAATTCCGATGAAGTAAGAAAAATCTAGAGAGAAGAGGGGGGTGTTTAAGAGTGTTCTCCACGTAAGAATTGTAATCAACGTTGCCACTGAGCGGTTTTTGTTTGTTGCCACCAAAAGATTCGATGTCTTTTAACGGGACTTCTTTGTCAATGCTACTAAGGCGATTTTACAAGATCATTATTTCAAAATTCTTTATTTCATACTCATTTTCAATCACACATACATGCAACACGTAAAATGAAAAAATTTCCTACTTTTTAGCCATACTATATGAAAATTCACTATTTAAAACCTTATTTTTACCAAATAATGACCATCAAACGTGAGCTTAGATTTGATTGTGTAGTATTTAGTACGGAAATGGATTATGTTACATGTATATAAATGTTGACACAATAGTTTACACCTATGTGAGTTGTCAGATTTTTGATGCATTGATCTTGATAACACATTTTCCAATCAGTTGTCAAATTTTTTACAACAAGGGGTGTTAATTAAGTTGTATATTTTGTGGTACAAGTAGTTTAATCCTACCAAAATATATAGCATTGAGTGATAGATGTAAATCATGTATATTTGTACGAATAATGCTGCTTGAACATGGGCTTTTGGATGCCTTTTTTCCCCCCTAACTATCCAATGAACAAATGACACGTGTTCCTCTATTTAAAATCCTTTCGTTGAGTTAGCATGATATCTGTGCTGTCACCCTGTTTGAGTCACATTTTTCTCCCCAGAATGCATTTTAAACAGCGTTTTGATGGAAAATATATGGTTAAAAAATAAAAAAATATGAATTTACGTGTAATATTATTTTATTAAAAATGTGTTGTTGAAAATAAGAGAGGAAAAAATGTATTTTATAAAAATGGTATCAAACATGGTGTATATAACCTTAATATTACTCAAACCTAGTAATACTATTACGTAACATTATTCTTGTCTACGTGTCAGTACACTTTGTTGGAAGTGTAAATTACGATGCCATTCTGGTTACAACTCTTATCATTGTTGGTTAATTTTATTAGTTTGTTTTCTCCATTGGATTTTAGTTCTGTAAGGCCATTGGTTTATAGTAAGTTATAAATAGTTTGCTAGGATCATATTACTTTCCTAATTGTCAATTGTCCATGTAACAAGAGAGACATTATTTCTAATTAATCAATTCATTTTGGGAAAAATTACATTGTTTAGTCATTGCTGATCTTGAAAAATAGATTTCCATGTTGTCAACAGAAAGAAACTTCACATATATTCTTCCATGCACACTTGGCCATGAATACTTCGATGATTAAGTTAGTAGACGATAATTGCAAACAACTAATTCNTTGTTTTAGAGAATTTGACTTTTGACAAGGAGTTATTAGCCTGGTTAATTTTTGGAGGTTGATGCGAGAGAGAGAGAGAGAGAGAGAGAATTCTAAGTAGTGAAGTTACATTTTTTTTTTTTAATTTAACAAAGCCATAAAGCACAAGTATTTATAGAGAAATAGGTGAAAGAAAAACCGTTGAATGGAGAACATATGGCTACATCAACGATCCGACCAATCCAGCATCGTTGCGTGCAATGCCGCTTACTTTCATGGGACTATTAACATTGTCGTTAACGCATAGATGAGGTGATTTCTGCTCTAAGTGAGAAGTCTGCACTAGCAATGGAGTAGAAAAAGAGATCATAATGTTTTGATTTGAGTCGATTTTGATCTCAAGCGATGTTTTTACAGTGTGGTATTTTTGATCTCCAGCGTTGGATCGACGTCGGGTTGACTTTCGACGATGGAAGGCATCTTATTAGGTTTTCAGTAGGGTTAGTGTGTGGAAATGGAAATTAGGAAATGTGGCATTATTCTTGTATATAGTTGGTGGTTGGTGGTGCAGGTGCTGATGGTGCTGGTGGGTGGGGGTGGTATAAAGAGCATTTATGATTGATCATTTGAATAATTGTGGCCAGTATGTTACTAATAAAATAGATCATTTGTGATTAATAAATAATATTTGATATAAAAAATGAGATTACAATTAAATTTGTAATTGCGACTCGTAAATTGTCAAGTCGTGACCAATTAATTTGATAATTTGTGATCGTGAAATAACCCCTGGTTTGGAATCCATTTTACTGAAAATGCATTTTTCTCTCTTATATTTAATCACACATTCTGTAAATAAAATAATATTATACGTAAATCCAAAAAAAATCTTTCTTTTTTAACCACACATTTTTTTAAAAAATATATATATCTATTCTAAAACATGTTTTTCCCCAAAATTTGATTTTGACGAAGCCCAAAAAAGGATCAAATTGTGACCTATAAAATTTGTGATTTATAATCGAAAAATAATACGTGACATATTAATTTGATAATTTGTGACCACAAAATAATATGATACCTATTAATTCAATAATTTGTGATTGATAAATAAGTTATAACCTATAAAATTTATGATTTTTGATCGAAAAATAACGCTTAATCAATTAATTTGATAATGTGACTGATAAATTAGTTATATTCTATAAAAATTGTGATTTGTGATTGTAACGTTTTGTAATTGTGACCATAAACTAAATAATATTATGACATTAATATATTTATTTAATTAATAAAATATGTTTAATTGTCTATTTAATTAAAGAAATTTGAATTATGACCTAATTTTTGAAACTTTTAAACAAGTTTCTTAATTTTAAAATTATATCTTATAATCAGATATGTATTGTTCCCTTTTAAAAAACATGTGACGATTTGACAAAAATTAAACGCTATATGTTCTTGAGAACTAATTATATAACTATGATTCGAGGTTGGGGCAAATGAATAGGTCACACACACAAAACCCGAATAATACAACTATTATTCAAGGTTGGGGTACATGAATAGAAACCATCTCCCTCCCTCCCTCCCTCCCTCCCTCACACACACACGATGTCAAGTTCTTTCGTATTTCTATTTTTTTTACACCTCAACTTCACGTCTACCACTCAAAATAATAAATTAGCGAGTACAAAACATGTGTAATTGTAAAATAAACCAGTAGATGCTAAGTTGTAGAATACAAATTGAATATTAGGATACTTCAATGGATCCAAGTAACAACTTTTGTTGCTCTCTAAATTGTGAATCTACGACCTTAGTGAACATCAATAATATAATGTTGTGATCCACCTCTAGCATAACTCAAATCTCACATTTTTATTTCCACATCTCCCTTCCAAATCCATTGACAATCTTCGCCACCAGTCATCCTCGATCCACAGTGAGGTCTACTTTCTGACTGAATTCTTATCGAATATGAACTATTTTAACATTGTGCAACCATACCACTTGCTAGTCAGTCCCTAGTATTTGGATTGAGCCATAATCCCAATCCCCAGAGCAATAATTCAAATTCACACATGCAGATTTCGGGCTTGTTTGGTAAGATTTTTCAAAAGTCAAAAGATGTTTCCGATACTAAGAAGCTACATTAAACCTATTTGAATAATTTTGCTGAAAGTGATTTGTCTTTTTCAGTAAGCTCTTCCAAAAACAGATGCAACCACCTTGCCAAATGAACCCTTACAGTGACAGAGCCTCGATGTGTGAGCTACGACTATTTGTTGCTGTAGGTTTTCACAATAATAGAGAATGAGATCAAAGTTGTCCTCCCACCCTTATCATACCTCACATAAAAATGATCTCATTTCTATATAATGCAGGAAGTTAGGGCGACCTAATACAATAGCATGAATGCCCAATATAACGAGTCTCCACAAAGTTCAAAACTTAGATTACCAGGATGGCTTCCATCAATTCCTGACCTAAATCCAAGTTTTAGCCCTTACAAAAAGCAGCACGAGAGAAAACCCTAACAGTTTGGATAACATTAAGATACAATTAAATATAGTTACAAATTGTTAACAATCAATTAAATCAGGAGGGCAGCATAGTTCTTAAGCCATGAGGCCTGCCACTAGTCAAATGCAACTAACTTATTCGAGACACTGTCAGGATTAGGCATGAAATTTCAATAATTGTGCAAGTGTACTTGAACAAATAACAAAAGGCGCTTTTCCAAAATATATTTAGAAGTTTGCACGCGACTTTGTTCATTAGCTATATTCATTTCAACATAATCCCATAAAGTAGTTATTTTTACCCCGAAACAAGTTAGTCTGTCTGACTTCCCACTTTATGTAACAAAGCAAACACGGGTAGAAATGAATGACCTACTTCACAACATTGAATGTAGCACGGAGGTTGGATATCATGACTGGGCACTCTCCCTTCTCATCATATTCAGCAAACTCTCCTCCCGTTAAGTCAATGTCATTAAATTTCGTCCCTTCAATCTACACAAAAGATAAAAACAGGTGAATAAAACAAAATAAACTAGAAAAGAATCTTAAGCAAGCAATATAAAGATGTAAGATTGATACAGTACATAACACACATTTACTGATCCTGACTGAATGTGTAAGTGAAGATACCCCATAAAAAACACTAATAGTGCGATATGCCACATGTTAGCAGATTATGAGATTGACAAAACATCGTATGCACGTCACTGTGAAGGCAATTTAAAGGGAATATTGCTAACTTGAATTTTTATTTTATTTTATTTTTTATTTTTTTATTTTTTTAATTTATTTGGTGGTGTATAACTTGCAAACATAGCATTCAAATGGGGTAATAGATATAGTATATTGCAGCTATAAAAATCCATATATCACTCTGGTATGATTGTGCAATTGAATAGCAAAAGTATCATCCAACTGTATCATCATGTACCCGAGTAAGCACTTACAGATTCAGCTTTCCACCCACTACCAAATGCAAAATCCACAGGCTCAAAACCTCTGAAGTCGAACAACATCAGAGGTGCATACTTTCCAGCCTCAGCATGGTCCTGAGTAAGAGGAAAGCCTCGGCCAGCAATCATAGTAACAGTTCCTTCCCTAGAACAAAATTTACACTGGGAATGCAAAGAGATCAAATAGAATGTTTAGTACTTACAAAATTCATACCCAAAAAAACATGAGGATCCAAAAGTGACCAAATATGACAAGATAGATCAAATTAATATTTATTAAACTATTCAAGCTTTTCACACTTAATATTCTCGTGGATATTTACAGGGCCTTTTCCCTCTTCAGCATGTTCCTTGCAGAAAATTATTTGATCACAAAGTTTGAATCCCAGAATGTGTCACGTGTGCTCATATATTTAAGCATACACAGATAAGCACAAAGACCCAAGTATAAAAGGAATTTTAAAAACTAATAGACTGGTTCATGCAAGAGCAAGAGCAAGAGCAAGAGCAAGAGCAGAGGTGTGAAATTATACCTTTTGAGCAAGATGGACATCACTTCTGCCTTTTGCAGAAGGAACTGTTTCATTCAAGCTCACACAAGTCTCTTTCTGCGTTACCTCTCCGCAATTTCCACATTTCAGCTGCACAAATTCAATAAAAATAAAAATGATTAAAGCTCAACATGCACATAAATTTTCTGTAAAAAATGATTGTCAAACCTACTTTAAGTACATTAAGAATGAGATTTGATTCATAAAAATTGCTTCAGATAATCCATATGAAATCTGACTCCTATATAA
>CAIGRF010310988.1:0-14551 GCA_903798235.1 Fraxinus ornus | reverse complement strand
GGTGAAGACCCTCCCATAAATCCCCCATGATAGATACATTACAAGAAGCATAGACAAGAGTCAGATAGATAGGGCGTGCAAGTCTGGGATCCTCAACTCTAACTAAAGGAACTGGGGATGATCAACAATAATAGTAACAATAGTACCCGTGTTCCAAAAAAACAGATCTTTGTCGATTCATTTTGAACTCCCGTGTCAAAATGCAGAAAACGTCGGATATCTTCAAATCTATGCTGAAAAACAAAAGGCTCCAAAATAACTAAAAGATAAACCCGAAGCTGAATAAGTTTCTTCAGGCGCCGACGAGTAGCAACACTAGCTACTCCTCTCGCATTCCATATGATGGTACTCATCATCTGGATATGCGTGAAGACGTATCCTGCGACCGACTCATGGTTACCATCCTAGTAATTGAAGTATTTGCAGCTTTCATATTTATTTTCCGTCTAACTGGGACAAAGCCATCATCCTCTGTCCTACTATTCATCCCTACCAAGTCATCCGTCGAGGAACGACGGTATGTACCTTGATGATGAATTTCAATATGAGAAAAAACATCAGAATCGGACTGGTCTAAAGATAAGAAAGCCTCTAAATTCTGTTGACAATGTGTAGGTGAAACTGACACTTCCAAGCCAAACGAGTCCCGTGCCGTAACCATCATATCCTCTAAAAGAAGATCAAAGTATATAGAACTACCTATCATGGGAGTAATGTTGATCGGATCCGAGGATTGAGTAACTGGTTAAACGTCTAATGTGAAAGCTGGTTGGCCATGATGGCCCACTTGAGAACAACTGTCAACTGATCCAGAAGTAGAGAAGTAGAAGTCTATGGATCAGTGTTACAAGTAACAGATGGGGTAGTGATATTAGTAACTGTCTTATCGACAATAACAGTGGTAGCCGGGATAGTAGGAGGGAAAGAGGCAATATTCTCAGAACCTCCATCTTGTCTCTTCTAATTGCACTTAACCGGCATCCATCTCTGGCGGGGCAGAGCTGCAGTCTCCTTAGCCTTACCTTTATAATTAGACAAAGCTAGTGGGGCCTTAGTAGTATGATCAACAGCTATGGGGGGCATAGGTGGTGGCGGAGGATGCGAGGTATTAGGGCATTTTTCATTCTTATTACCAAAATGTCTGCATCTAAAGCAAAAGTCGGGCACCTTATCATAGGTGGTGGCAGATTGTTAAACCATGTATTACTTGGAAGTAGGTTATGAATTTGTTTGAGGACAAACAATGATTCAAGTTTAGGGGAGTTGATAATGATATTTTTATACGTTTATTTCGGTTCACAAACATAAATAATTGTCGATAAACATTTTAAATAGGGCTTAATTTGTGTAAATTGTGTTTGTAGGAAAATAATGAAGATTATGGTGGAAGCTTGAGGAAAAATTGAGAAAATGGGCTAAAAAGGAGGAAAACGAAAGTTGATGGACCAAAATGCAAATAATCAAAAGATGACCTAAGGCCAACTCAAGATTGGACACAAGCTTAATCATAAATTGAGGAATGCATGGGATAATTGGAGGAAAAGAATGTACAAAAGAGGTCAAGACAAGAGAAAGATGAAGTT
This sequence comes from Fraxinus ornus, assembly GCA_903798235.1. Taxonomy (NCBI): domain Eukaryota; kingdom Viridiplantae; phylum Streptophyta; class Magnoliopsida; order Lamiales; family Oleaceae; genus Fraxinus; species Fraxinus ornus. Next base: position 12,968 of record CAIGRF010310988.1, on the reverse strand, counting down.
GGAGGACCAAAAGTGACTAGAATGAAAGTTTAGTATACCATGCAGCCGTATGGTATAATTAACCATGCGGTCGCAAGCATAGTGGCAAGGAAAGAAAGAGCAAAAATTTTTGTTCCATGCAGCCGCATGGAAAATAACCATGCGGCCGCAAGGAAGGTTTTCAGCGCGAATTTTCTAGTTTCCTTTTCTCATTCAAACTCTTATGGAAAGGAATTTAGGGCAACTATAGAAGCTAAAAATCGTCCAAAAACTAGGGCTACGCATTCTTTAGAGAAGAACACATTAGAGAGCCAACAAGAAGGCGAGAACAAGGATTTTCACTTCAAACTTCGAGATTTCAAGATTTAATTCAAGTTTTTTGTGATATTTACTTTTTATTATTTTTATTGTTCTTTTATTTTATCTATGTTAGGCTAAAATTTTTATGTACTAGGTGAACGATGAACCCGTCATTCCGATCTTTTAATCCTCTATTTTGCAATTTGATGTTCAAACACGAATGATTTTGTTGAATGATTTATATACACTTTCTTACCTCCATAATTAAATGCATGTAATTATGTGAGTTTAGGTGGTCTATTTTATGCATTTGAAAGAAGGAAAATAGATTCTACAATGTATAAATCATCGTAGGGTCCAATATGAGATATAAATATACATCTATGCTTTACGTGAATATTTAAGTGTTTACAAAACGTCTTGCATTCTTGTATATTACATTTGTCATACAAATATAGTCAAATGGTATGCTAGAATAGGTCCAATTCTACTAGAAAAAGATTGTTGAATAAGTTAGAAATATTGATTCTTCAACCAATTCATCGTGTTATCAAATTGTGAAATAGGGAATAAAAGGGAACTTTGCTTGATGATTCGGGATCATAGTGCACTTTTTCATACATTAATTTCATTCAAATCTTTTGCATTGAAACGTCATTTCAGCATTTAAGTCGTAATTTTATTTTAATTTGCATGCTAGTTTTAGTTTAATCGTAGAAATTGAAAAACTTATCTCAAATTTAATAGATTCGGTTAAGGTCACGATAATAAAAATCAAGTTAAATCAATCCGCGTGGGAACAATACTCAAAATTCTAGGATTTCCACTTTATTACTTGTCAACGAATCGTGCACTTGCGGTGATTTAAATCCGAAATATATTTTCGTGAATAAGTTTATCTGAAGAGGTGTTAAAAAAATAATATGAGTCCGACCAAATTCGTGATGTCTCCTTAAGACAATTTTGCTTCATTTGATGATAGAATAGATTTCGTTCCTATGAAAAAACATAATTACATAGAAACCAACAAATCGAACTTCCGTCTTTATCAAAGAATTTGGTAACCGCCGATCACCTTTATAAAACATCCTCGTACTTCTAAGATCCGTATGAGGACTTTCAATCTTTTTGTACTTTATCAAACTTGAGAAATATGGTAATCATTTTATCACCATATTCATCGAATTGAAAAAATAATTAGTTAATCATTGAAATGGTTGATTCAAAATAAAGCATGGGACATTTGTTGACTGAAACTAATACATTTAGACGGTTCCATTCTCATGTGCGCCGCGCGCAGGAGAAGGAGATAAGCTTTGCCTTGCCAAGGCAAGGCAAAGCATTCACATGCAAAGGCCTGCCACAGCAGGCCTTTGCTTATGAATAAAATGTTGTCAACCGCAATTCTCGCGGCTAACGACATTATTTAACTTTTTTTATAATTTTTGTCTTTTCTATAATTCTTTGCTTATAAAAAAAATCCAGTTAAAAAAGAAAACACACTTCGAACTTCAAACACTCCAATTATTTTCTGAGGCTTGTTTATATCTTTCTGTTGAATTTTCTGGTAAATCTTTTCTCTTATTTTTTTCTTAAATGTCTTGTGTTATATATAAATTTATATTTTTAATTTGTTTAATTTTGTAACATGGTTTTAATTTTATTTTTGTTACATTTACAGTAGTTTTAAACATGTCAATGTTTTAATTATTTTACAAACTAAATAATTTTCATATTAATTTTTAGGAATGGAAGGGGATGACAATGTATTTATTCCACAAGTAAATGTTGGCGCGATTTCGATATTCAGGCAAGAATTTCAAACGTTTGATGATGTGTATAATTTTTACAATGAATATGCGAAATTAGCTGATTTTAGCATATGTATTGGTAGTAGCCGAAAGAATCCACAGACAAATGAGCTTGTCTGAAAGTCGTATGTTTGCTTTAAACAGGGTCAAAAAGATGAGTCCTACCAGATGAAACTCAAAAATTTGGTGACCCGTTCTGGTGAACGAAAGCGTGGGAACTCACATTGTGGATATGACACAAAGTTAACAATTGTAAAACATCAGAAAACTTCTATGTGAGTTGTAAGCCATTTTATCAAGGGGCACAATCATACACTATCTACACCAAGCAAAATACACCTACTACGCTCACATCGACATGTTTCTACAACCAAAAAAATACTTGTTGACCAATTTTCACAGGCCAATATTCCTAGATGTCAACAGATCAGACTTATGGAGATAGATGCTGGTGATCCTTCTTCATTGGGCTATATTGAACAAGATATCAGGAACCATCGATGAGATCGACAACGAGAAGCCATTGGATGCGATGCAGAAACATTGATTGCGCATTTCGAGTTGGAAAAAAGAAGGAGTCCTAGCTTCTACTACCCTATGAGACTGACGATGATGGTGTGCTCGCTCGTTGTTTCTGGGCTGATGCAGAGTCCATGAGTTCTTATGTTTACTTTGGAGATGTTGTCATTTTCGACACAATATATAACACAAACAAGTATTCGATGGTGTTCGCACCATTCGTTGGAGTAAATCACCATCGACAAACTACTGTTTTCAGATATGGCTTATTGAGTGATGAAAAGATCGATTCATTTATTTGGTTGTTTTTGAAGTTCGTTGAAGCAATGCCCATCCAAAGGGCCCTCAGGGTGATTATTACTGATCAAGACGCTGCCATTGCTAGAGCAGTTGGTGAGGTTTTTCCTAACACAATGCATAGGTTCTGTCTGTGGCATATTCTAAACAAGTTCTCAGAGAAGATGAGCCCCGTGCTGTACAAGGAACTATACCACGACCTGGTGAGTATCATTAAGCAGTCGAAGTCCCTAGAGGAGTTTGAACCTCGTTGGACTGATGTGATGGAAACTACTGATCTTGGTGATAATGAGTGGCTTGCCAACATGTATGAAATACGACGTCATTGGGTACCTGCATACGTGAAGCATATATTCTCTGTCGGGATGTCAAGCAGTCAACGGTCAAAAAGCAACCACGTGTTCTTCAAAAGATATGTCAATAAGACGGATACATTAATGGATTTTATCACAGAGTTTCGTAGTACTCTGGCTCACCAGCGACATAGCGAATTGGTTGCCAACCAAACTGACTTGCACGATGTGCCTCGTACGATAACAACATTTGCCATGGAAACTCAAACGACACGGATTTATACATAGACAATTTTCCTGTTGTTCCAAGAGGAATTAGCTCAGAGTAGCTACTATGTTTCCTTAAGGAAATCAGCATACGAGGGTGTCAAAACGTATATTGTAACGCGTATTGATACCGGAAAAACATATCATCGCCAATGTGAGCTGACCTACTACAGGGCCATTGACTTCATAGCATGTAGCTGCAAAATATTTGAGTTTGAAGGATATCCATGCCGTCAAATGCTCGAATTTATGCTTAGGAAACATTTGATGTTGTTACCAGATCAGTACATTGTAGGTCGGAGGACACAAAATGCAAAAACAACTCCAGTCTTCGAACCAACTAGGACCTCAATGGGTGGTCAATCTTTAATTTATCGACATGGGATGCTGGCACACATGGCAGCAAAGTTGGTGGACGAATGTGCTTTTACTGATGCTCGTACGGTGTTGATAATTGATGGATTTTAGAACTTGAAAATACAGGTAAAAGCTATGGATAATGGAGGAGATGTGGGAATGAGTAGGGTTATCAGCAAAAGCAGCAAATGTGCCCAACTCATGGTTGATCCTACTCCGGTTAGGACAAAAGGGTGCAGGAAGAGATTGAAGTCATCCAAAGAAATATCCATGTCTCAGTCGAAAAGAAATTGTCGTGTTTGTGGTCGCAGTGGACATGACAAAAGAACTTATCCGACATTACAGTCGAGGTTAGTTGATCGATAACTATTAATTGTTGCCATTACTTTGTTTTATTTTCTACTATGCTTATATTTAAATTTATTTTTTCACACTTTTAGGAGTCAGCTGGTGGACGAACCGTATCATCTACAGTACTCTTGGGACGATACTCAGGAAGATAGGTACACTTTATTGGTAGCAGTGATTATGGTGCATTCCATAGGTTTGACGATGGTGATGACCATTAAATCACTTATTGTTGTACTCGTTCGACGTAGTTTGAATTAAATTTGAAGAAAATTTATCTAATTTATGCAATGTCTATTTTATTTTGTCTAAATGTGTTGCAATTTTAGTACAAATATCATATGAAATTTGCGGTGTTATTATTAATATCAAAAAAATGTAATATACATATATTAAAAATTATTAATGCAAAATAAAATATAAAAATAATACATTACAAAAAGACCAAAATATAAAAAATACTGCACAAAACAATTGAAAGACAAAAAAATAGAAAATAGAAAAAAGACAAAAATAAAAAAATAAAAAAAAAATTAAATAATGTTGTCAGCCGCGAGAATTGCGGCTGACAACATTTTATTCACACGCAAAGCAGGCCTTTGCATGTGAATGCTTTGCCTTGTCTTTTGGCAAGACAAAGCTTATCTCCTTTTCCTGCGCGCAGGAGAATGGAACCGTACATTTAGATTTTGTTTAGAGACAAAATATTGGGTGGAATGCAGTGTCAAATTGAATTGAATTAATAGGACTCGGGATGGGTAATGAAAGTATGGAGGGTGTTGACCACAAAAAATGCGGTTCACTCGTGTACCTGTAAGCTAATTCAACATGTGTTGACGGGTTGCTAGTCGAATAAGTTACAGGTTTGAATGTGGGAGAAGTTTTTTGACACGAGACAAATATGTTCTGGTTCCGGTAAATGTAAACAAAAGTACACAATTATGAACAATCAATAAGAAAACCAAAGAAAAGATTTGAATGTCACTATAAACTTTTAAAAGACTATATTTAAGATAGAGAATATGAGTTGTGTATAACCAATGTTTTTATCCCCTTCTAACTGCACAAAGGGGATCTATTTATAGTGTTACTTGTACAATAATAACAATTGGATGAGAGGACACGTGATTCCATCTCCTTAACCGAAACATCACATCCTAGACATCAATTTTGACTTACTAGCCGGGGTGCCTTAAATGCCCCAAAAAGAGGCTGCCAACCCATACCTTACTGACAAGACTAACCTTTTACGTATTACAATAATCCAATCAATCATTCTAAAATGATCTTACAATTTTAAGACGGGGTTAATGGCTCTAATCGAACAATACTTTTAGACTTTTGCACCTAGTAGCCTAAGGTACATGTAAAATGCTTCCGTTCCTAAGAGGAGCTTTGTAAATCTAGGATGGCAGGAAATGGTTATTTTGAGACGAAACCACATTCTCAGGTATGTTTGTTTTGTTACTTGATTTCCAGACATGGAATGGTTAATTAGAATATCTCCAAGAGATTCTTTAAACATGAGATGCTCTTTATTTTAAAAAAATCACATTTAAAATCATGTTTCAAGAGACTCTTTAAATTAATATTTTAATTTAGAGAGTGTGTTTGGCTTTCCAAATTTGGAGCCAAATCCACTATAATTAAATGCATTCAAAAGTTTCAATTTTCAATGTAGGGAAGCAATAAAATAATCTAAAGAAAATCTAGTTAAAATAAAAGAAAAAGAAAAATAATAAATATTTTTTGGGAGTGGTAAAATTAAGTGTTAAATATAAAGAGCTTGTTGAAGTACTTTAAAATTTAAACTCTCTAAATTTATAAATGTTCTCCAAATGATATAATATACTCTTTAAAGATAGAAAGCCTCTTGAAAATGCTCTTAAGTAGGTACTGAGTATCAAGTTGTGACCTGAGTATGCGGTGGCAACTGACATGGAAAAGCTCAATGTTCTGTAGGGAAGTATTTGAATCTCAGTTGTAGAATTACCATTTCAACTTCTCCCCCATTCTTTTGACTGCATCATTTGAAAGCTGAGTGACTTCTGGTCATCTGAAATTAGCTGAGTTGCCATATGACCAGAATAGGAAGATATTTGTATCAGAACAGAATTTCTGCATAGCCACTGGATTCCCTATAGTTGCAGGATCATCCATGAACTCCCCAAAGTAAAAGAACACTATCGGCATATTTCTAGAACTTTAATCTTCAAGACGGTTGTGTGGTAATTAATGGTTTGGAGTTTCGTAAATAATTCATTTTCGAGTTCATTGAAATCAAAGATTTCATTTTCAGCATCTGTACATATCAAATTACTTTATAGCTAATAAACACACATTTTAAAGCAAGATGGAAGCTACAAAATGAGTAAACTCAGACCTTGTGGCATTAATCATGATGACCTATATGTTCTCCCATTCTTGAAGGGAAATGAGCTAGATATATTGACTTTGTTGAATACCGTAGTTGCCAAGTTTCCATCAATCTGTCTGACTTTAATGTTAACACATGATGCATTCCGGCTGATTGCCACTACTTTTACGTTGCAGAGGACTTCTATAGGGAGGGATTCACTATTTCTTCTGCCACATACTCGTGTATATGCCTTTGAAACGTCTAATTTTACCTTTCATGACACAATATGAAGCAGGAATCACAACACTAAAAGACCACAAGAACAATTTTATATCTTTATGTGGATCTAGATAAACCTTAATTAAATGCCTTAAAGTTCTAAGAATCCATGTAACGTCCGTAATAATTATAAAATATATCTCTAAATTTATGACTTACCTCTCGATTTGTTACAAATTCTCATATCATTGAATTAGTGGCCAATTAATACAAAGTATTAAAATTCATAAATAAAATCAACACATATAAATTTAAAATCTTGAAAATTAAATAAAAGGTCAACTCATAAATTATATTGTTTGCCCTAACTATGATCTAGTTACTCGTATTAATGAAAGGAAAACAATAAGTAGGTATAGAGTTTATAATCGAGTTTTGAAATTTTAATGAAGGAAGGAATTGAATCTTATACCCTGATTTTTCTTCAATTACAAAAAATTTCAAACCCAAACTTTTTGTTCTTTCATTTTGATTTCTTTGTGTTTTTCTCTCTTTAAAATTGTGTATCCCCTAAAAAATGGATAAAACTATATATAAAAAGTCTAGAATAACTATAAATCATCTCCATGTGAAATTTGAGTGTAATTAGGAATCCAACAAAAGTTAGAAATTCTGCCAGTTTAGTGTACTTTGGTCCTCCACTTTAAGTTCTTGTGCGTCCCAGGTCCTCTATCTTTGCATGGTAGGTCCTCATCTTCATGACTTAATTATTTTGATTCCAAATTCCTCAATTTCGTACAGATTCACAATTAAATTTCATCCAACTTGTCCAATATGTATTTTACCTACAATCATAATATAACCTAAATTAAGCAGATATTTGCTCAATATAATGATAAATAAATAAGAATCAAAGTCTGGATAAGCGCATAAAATGAACTTAACAAATATGCTAATCATATGATTAATTTATAGATTATTATTAACAAAATAAGTGATTCTGGTGGATCGCACTTAAGAGCATGTTTGGCTAAGTTTAAAATAAAAAAAAAAAAAAAAAAGTTATTGTTAAGTGAAATTTTTTGTGGATAAATTTGTTGAAACATTCGATCTAACCATGAAACATGATCACATATGCATTAAGCATAGAGCAATAACTAAGTGTAGTGCTTCTCTCTATTGCAGTGGGGATGAAATGCATAGACGTAGAAATTATTATGATACATTGGGACAAAAATGTGAATCTAAATTGAAGTGATAAAGGAGGAGGGATCTGGAGGAATGGGGACTTCAACAGATCCTTCCATAAGTTGCATTACTCTCTTCATGGTAGGCCTTAATGTTGGTTCCTCCTGAATGCACCAAATTGCGATCATCACAAACTTGTCAAATCGCTTGTCGCCTAATGCCTCCTCATCGTCTGCCACTAGCAAATGCATTGTTCCTTCCTTGTAACAATCATAAGCAAAATCAGCAAGTATCATTTCAGTCTCAAACTCAACATCGGGCTCATATTTTCTTCTGCAACAGATAAGCTCGAGCAACAAGATTCCAAAGCTATAAACGTCAACCTTGACTGTAATCGGCATGTTTCTAAACCATTCTGGAGCGATATACCCTTTGGTTCCCCTTATTCCGGTGGTGGTTCTAGATTGATCCGGTTTCAAAAGCTTGGCTAATCCAAAGTCCGCTATTTTTGCTGTGAAGGATTCGTCTAAGAGCACGTTTTGAGGCTTAATGTCACAATGTATGATTTGATTGCTACATTCTTCGTGTAAATAGCAAATACCTCTAGCGGTTGCAAATGCAATCTGCATTCTTTTGTACCAGCTGGGCCTTGAATTTTTAAACAGCAATTTTTCTAAAGAACCATTGCTCGTGAATTCATATACCAAAACCCGGTTTTGGCCCTCTTCACAATATCCCAGAAATCGAACTAGATTTTTGTGATTAGTACTGCTAATTGAGTTTACTTCCGCTTTAAATTCTTGTTCGCCTTCTGCAGCCATCTTATGAAGCTTTTTCACAGCAATTACAGTTTCAATATTATCGTTCTTAATAATCCCTTTGTATACTGTTGAAAAAGCGCCCCTTCCCAATTCCTCCTTGAATCCATTTTTGCTACTTGTAGCTCTTTGAAACTGAATCTTCTTATGTTCAGGCCTGGAAGATCTTGATATGGTTGAAGGCTCTTTGATTTTTGTCGATTGAAACAGAATACATACAACAAGAGGGATAAAAGTAGGAACATGGAACTGCCTAAGAAAACTGATCCGATGATGATCAGAGTGGAACTCTTACTCTTCTTAAAGTCAGAGGAGTATACAGTTGCATTGTTATTCCTTATTTTTATCAAAGCTTTCCCCCCTAAACTAGAATCTATCTCCCCGTTGGTGAGAGGATATTGCTTCTTCCAACATGTACCTACACCGCTATAAATGCTACAGTGCAAAAACAATCATTGAGGCAATCCTGTCGACACCAATCTTCTGTGGTCTTATTATAGTGTGCATAATCAGAGAAAGTCCAATTTGTGTTGGGCATGTCGATGAAACTAAAAAGGTCGGTTTCACGTGCCCCTTCGTCGCATTTTTGTGCAGCGAAATTTGGTTTGCATCCACTCATCCTGTCATTTGAATCTACGATAGAGTAACCAGTAGGCAGTCACACTTTAGTTTTTGATCAGATTCCAACGAGCACAAACTATTAAAACCACAAGCAACAAATCCTGACCTTTCCCCCATGCTGGTGCATATATTCGAAGGTATGAAGTCCATAGAAGTCCACGCCATTTCTCTCCCACCTGCTGAATTAGCAGACTTAGGGTAGACATAATGCCTTAGAACCCCGTCATATTCCAGAATTGCTCTCTGGTAAAACTGACTAGTCGGGGCTCCATTTGGAGACACAAAATTGAGTACACTTCCATTTTCTGCTTCCAGAAAGATGTGGCCAGACTGGTTGAAGATCACCTGGAAACCGCTGCCCGAAGTTTTCGTTGACCAATAATCATAAACTTTGTCGTCCTGGGGAAAATTTCTGGTGGAAGATACAAGATTTCCATCATTTTGTAATCTGAAGAGGAATCGCCCTCTTGAATAATTTGTTTCGGAGAAGCTGGAAACAAGTATGCCAGTGTCACCTCTTTTAAGTCTCTGTGTCGGTAATAATGTGTCAGTTGGCTCATCAAAGCTCTGTCACAAAACAACTGAACTGTTGTTTTCTAACACAAAGTTACCAGTGTCAAGCATGGATCCATAGGTCACTCCCTCATGAGACGACGTAGTATCCCATATCCGATGGCCACTAGGATCACTCAATTCAAACCTTCCATCTGCATATAGTTGAACTTTTGATCCTTCTTGGACAAGATTATCACGATTGGCAGACCAAACAATGGTTCTTTCAGGTATTCTGTTGAACCAGATGGCCAGCAAGTAACCTCCAGGAATGATCTGCTGGAAGCCAAAAGCAAATTCTCCAGAAGGTGACACCCAAGTGGAATTTGCTTTGTTTGCAGTTATTGATGAACCCAAAGTAACATTCCCGTAACGCTGGGCTGTGGCTGAGAGTAGAAACAAAAACAACAGCAGGAAAAAAATAATTTTACTTGAAACTGGAAAGGCCATATCAAAAGTGGAAAGAATTAAAACACTATTTTTGTAGAAGTTGCTTTTATCGTTCCCTATATCAACAACGAACTAAACAAGACTACTAAACGTTAAAATGTTTTTCTTTTGGACTATGTTTGATAGGCTGGAAAAAGAAAATAATTTCTAGATTTCACAAAAGTTGATTGTTTGATTGGAACAATTTAACAGGGAAAAGTTTTTCTTCCATAGTGGCCCACGCGCCACTTTTCTACGAAATTAGGTGGGAAAGTGATTTACAGGTTGGCTGACCCTTTTTTTTTTTTAGCAATCCAAACAAATTTTAATATAGATTATAAAAAAAAATTATCCCAAAAAGTAACAATTTGCATGAAAAACAAAGCCAAACGGAGCAGATGGAAAATTATACCAATCAAACGCAATTAATTACAATTTTCAGTAAAATAATTTCTAGGCAATTCAATTCCCTGAAATTCATTTTATTTCCACCAATTTTCCACGCAATCAAACGAACCCTCACTTCAGAATGAGCCTTCTTTGGGCCTTTTATACTATTCCCAAACTACATAATTAGGGAAAGGGACAACGATTTGGGAGAATAATCCACCCTCATGGGTAAAGTAAATAAATATCGGTTGAATCATTCCATCAATATTTTTCTTCTTCTGTGTTAACGTATTGCAGATCCTGATGGAGTAAGCGGCGCCCGTAAGTGTGCAAAAGTAACACGACACAGGCATGAAGCATAGTGATTTGGTTTTGCTAAAAAAAGTTCTTTTATAAAATCAATTAAAGATTTTAATAATATATTTCGTAGTATCCATAAATAATACCTATTTATTCATAATTCATTTCTATCCATCTATAAGTTGAGAAAAAAATAAAAATAAATCACAAACAGATTCTATGTTAGCTTGCGAGTGTATGCGAGCGAGACTCTAGTATATTGGAACAAGAAATCAACGCGTGGCATGTCACAAAATTGGATTCTTGCTCGTACAAACACGGAAAAAAAGGGGGAATGGCAAACAGATACACTTGGCAACAAAGCATGTTCGTTTGATTGTAATAGTGAAATTTGGATGAAAAGAAAATGAATTTTAGGGAATATAACTATTTAGAATTGTTTTCCTGGGAATTGTCAATTAATTGTGTTTGATTAGTATAATTTTTCACAAGAAAATATTGAAATTTTGGATCTTTTGGTTATCGTTTGGCTTTATTTTACATGAAAACTGTCTATTAAAGGGATAAAATTTGTTTACATTACAAAAAAAAATAATAAAAAATAAGTAGTCTGGAAAATCAATTCCCACCAATTCAAAACCATGGGATTGAAACCGTGTGCGTTAAAAATTGAAAATGAATTGTCAAGAAATTTTTTTCAATCAAACGGAGAAGTGTCGGTCTTGTAGGAAATGCTAGAATGTTAAATCCATCATTTTGAAAAAAGATAAAGAGATTTGAATTTTGAATTGGGTGGGCCCTTCAATGCAATATTTACAATTGAGAAGGCAATTGCGTTTTATCTACTTTTCAAGATCCATTTTCCAAAATCAGATTTCAAGGTTTAAGTTTCAANGTGCAAATTACCCAATTCCCTACTTTTCAAGATCCATTTTCCAAAATCAGATTTCAATGTTTAAGTTTCAAAAATCAGATATTTTATATATAGATACAAATTATTATATTTAATTAAATATTAATAATAACATTATAAAAATTGATTTATACACAACCACCCCACCCCAAAATTAATTTTCAAACCATAAATTACATTATTTCTCTCCGTCTCTTACTTCTCTCACACTCCGTCTCTCACTTCTCTCTCTCTGTCACCGGCAGGCAGCGACTGCATCTCCTCCCTCCCGGTCTCTACCCTAATTCACATCACGCGACGCTGCTGCCAAAGTTGCGCTCCTACAAATTAGCAGCAACGTCGCGCAACGCTGCCCTAATTCGCAGCGGCGGTAGAGTTTGGGAGGCGAAGCTTGTTAGGGTTGTTGATGTGAGATGAGTGGAAAGCGAGACTAGGGTGGAGGCGTAGAGAGGGGGCTCGATGCGGATGCGATGCTTTCGTCAGCGACGTTCAGCCGTCGCTTCCTCGGTGGAGGAGAAGCTGTAGGGGCAATATGGAGTGGATGGAATAGGAGGAGGAAGGTTGTGACTGAGAGGTCCGGTTGCAGTGGTAAAGCCAGAGTTGGGAGATTGGAAGCCATTGGTAGTTTTATGTTGGGAATCAAAGTTACGGTTAATGACCTCGGAGGTGGCGGCTGTTGTGGCGGCGAAAATAGGTGTTTGGAGAGGATTGGTGGTTGGATGACTGGTGGTGGTGATGGTTGTTTGTGCAGTTTCGGGTGAGTTGCTATCGACGGCTGGAGAATGGATTAGGGATTGACGAGATTGAGTTTGGGTAGTGGGCCTAGTGATTTTGAGATCAAATTAGTGGAAATGACACTGTGACTTGTAAAATTTGTGACTTGTGACGGTCGGCGGTGACGGTCGACAGTGGTGGTCGTGGTAGTGGGTGATGGTGAGATGGTGGTGGTGATGGGTCTGTCGGTGCAGTGATAGATCTGGTGCAGACCGTGTGGTGGTGTTTTTCTGT
>CAIGRF010310983.1:0-11869 GCA_903798235.1 Fraxinus ornus | reverse complement strand
CCTCATCTCATAACGCGCCTACCTCCTCTGCCATAAATCCAGTCGGAGAACATACATATCATCGAAATAATGAATCTGACTGTGTGCAGAAGATCCACGGGAGAAGTGTCTGGATAATGAGATCTTATCGACGGAGGTGATCGTCGCTCAACTAGATCGCGCTCCTACACAAATAAAAATATTGAAAATTATTAGCTTAATTAAAATAGGTTAACTCATACAAAACAATGATCAATAAATTATATGCAACTCACATACTCAATATTGGTCCATGATGGAATCGAACATCTAGTCGTGCTGAATATGCGGAACGACTAATTCATGCACAAAATCTCAACACTCCTCCTCCGTTGACAGCGTCAACACAGTTAGGATTTCAAACTGACATATTGACATTTCAACTAGTTAATAATCATGTGATGAAATTCTGAAATGACATACAATATAAATTGTAAATGTATAATACTCACCCGAAGGTCGTTAAGGAGAGCTGATAACTATTTGCTGATTGACATCGTTTGCTCGAGATGCTCGCTATGACGCATTCAAGGACCATGTGTCTCCTCTCGCCTTGCAAACCGGTTACCAAAGAGGGGGACAGTCTCATATGCCTAGATCTGCAACACATGCAATTATTATTAACATTGATTATGTTAAAACATTTACCTATATTTGTCGGGGACAATCCATAAGTATTGTACTTACGCATGGACCCCTTAGGCTTCAAGTGTGATCTGGTGAAAACGTGTACGGTGTCCTCAAAACATCTCCGGCCCTATGAATAGTTGTTGAAGATATCGATGCTGTCAACAACTTCTAAATGGAAAATGTCAATCGCAGTCTTTTTGTAATAACACCTCACAACACTCTCAAGGATGTAGACAGGTCATTGATTCAATTTGTCCAACATCTGATCGCACTCCTTGATTGTACCAATCAATTGCAGTAGAAACACCGTCCCTTGCCCCCTGCAAAACACATCTCGTGTAGCCTATTATTTCTTGGAGTATCATTAGTAGCTGCCTCGTCGCCCGTAATCTTCAGTTCAATCATCAGGGCAAACTCAAATATGGAGAAAGTAACGACTTTGCTCTCGAGGTCGAAGTGGAGGGTATCGTTGTAGATTGACCTAACCAGCCAGCATAGTAATATTTCCCAGAGTACTGCATCTCTATCTCAAATGATACAGATGCCACGACAACTCCAATACAATAGTGAAATTATCAAAGCTACTATTCCAAGTACATTTTCCCGCCATCCTTCTCAACTTCGCATCTAGATGGTACTCCATCATTCAAAAAGATAATGGAATAAAACATAATCTCAAAAAATTAAGCGAATCGAATTAAAGTCAAAATTAAAAAAAGAAAAATAAATTAAAGAACATAATAAAAAGTATAAAATTAAGAATTAAAAAGGCTTTTAAATTAAAAAAAAATATTTATAATATAAAGAACACAATTAAGAAATTTTAAAACTATTTATAATAAAAACAAAACAAATTAAATAAAAGGAAAGTATGAAATTTAAATAAAGAATATAAATATTATTTAATGAAAAATGAACAAAATTAAATTGATCATAAATAGAAAAGAATTTTAAATAAAAAAATATTATTTATAGAATGAACAAAATAATTCAAGAATTTTAAAACTATTTTCAAAAGAAACTAAAATTAAAACAAAACAAATAAAACAAAAGGAAATTATAAAAATTAAATAAAGAATATAAATATTATTTAGTTAAAATTGAAAAAACTAAATTAATAAAGAATATAAATATTATTTAAGTAAAATTGAAAGAATTAAATTTCATTATAAATAGAAACTAATTAAAAAAAATTTTAAATTGAAAAAAAATGATTAAAAAACAAGTGATGAATAAAAAAAAGTCGGTTACCCAATCGATTGTAGATTACATAGTGGCCATGCAAATTATTTTCTCATCGAAAATGGCGAGAAATCACTATTTTCGATGAGAATAAGGTTTCAAATTCCAAAATAAACACATAAATCACCAATACACCCAATAATCTATCTAAATAATGAAGATTAAACATTACATATAACAGTTAAATCCACAAATTTTTGAAACATAATAGATCGTTGAAGATAATGGCCAGATTGTGTGATCGACGACGTTGGGTTGACTGTGATGATGACTTCTTCGATTGGATCCCAATTGTTAGACTGTGTGAGTAATTTTGAAATTTCTTTTTTTCCTCTCCACTCGAACTCTTGGTTGAAGATGATAGTATTTTTGGATTTTGGTATTGAACTTAAGTCATTTTAGTTTCTAACTTTTTTTTTTCTTTTCATAGTTAAAGGCCGTTATGAAAATATTGTCGGGTCAATCGGCCATTTCCTTGTATTTCCTCAACTTTTGTTGTTTTGTTTTTAATTTTCCTATTCCACTACTTTATTTGGGCATGTCATATCACAAGAAACGAAATATTCCATTGAATAAAATAATTCCTCGTTCGTAATGATAATCTCCATTATAAAATTAGCCCTCCAATCACATAAATAAAGTTGTTTTTCTTTTTCATATCAAGCATAATTACGACGACTTCACTTTAGAGTTTAGACCATAAGTTCAGTCCTCGAACCAAATTAATTATTTTGAAACACTTTACACGCCATGTATTTAAAGAAAGAGGTTTTAAACAGAGACACTTCCAGAATTGAGAAAATGACTCGATGAGATGATACAAACAATGCTTAAGCCTCTGTTTGGTATACATTAAAATTTTCATTTTTATTCTTCTACTCATTTTCAATCATACATTTTTCAATAAAATAATATTTTCCGTTGCATCAATAACTTTTCCTTCTTTTTCAAATACAAATTCTAGTTCCTTATTACGAAGGGGCTCTTAAAGACCTCTCCAAGGAGGATTCAGAGTTCTCAATGTTGTAAAAGTGTAATCTTAAATCAATCACGACCTTGATTTATTGGATTCCATCCACAAGAACATCTCCTTCCCTTTCACACTGATTTTTTCCAAGCATGAAACATATTTTAGGAATGACAAAATTTTCTGCCCCTGACCCACTTGGCATTGCCCCATCTCACCCCAAATGGTAAATAGGGCAAGGGATGGCACCTCGCCCCAAATTTTTCGAACACGTCTTGAATTTTTTATTTTTTCAAGTAATATTAAAATTAAAATTAAATGGGTAGTTTTTAAAATCCTGTTGTCATCTTTAACTCATTCCATGGATTCAATTGAGATAAATTGCTCATTGACGGTGACTCGTATCTCTAGGTCGCTCTAGACTACTAGAACTGAGTGTATTTTTGTAATGGAAATTTGTCGAAGCATGTAGAACTTAAGGTTTAGAGAAAATAAAATGTCGACGATATTAAAACTAGATGGAGTTTAACATACCTCATGTTAAATTCTTTTAAAGATCAAGGTCTAGTCATTTCCACTTATTATATAGAAACTGGCACTTGCATTTTATTCTTCAATAGGAATACAATCCCATGTCAAATGTTCCAAGTTTCAGCATAAAATTCCTCATTGAAGAATCATAATTCTGAGTGAACCAAAAAGTTCTCCATTTGCCTCGAGTGCTATACTGAGTCGGGGCATGTCTGTTGAAGAAAATTCGAGCTGTGATATCTTCTGTCAATATGTACAAACCCATGGAGACATCAGTTAGATTCTCCATATATCATCGAAAAAATGTCTGAACCCTTGCTTTGCTCTCTCTCTAAACCACGAGTTTATTCCAAAGGCCGAGCTATTCAGTATGGTTGATCAGAAACACAAGAACCCTAGACAAAAGAAGCCATTATCTCCACCCTTCTGGAGATGATCCTCGTCACAGACGGGATGACTTGGAAAGGGTTACTTTCAGTATATGAGCTGTGGTGACGCCAGTTTTCAAAGGAGAAGTAAAATGTAATGACTATTTGTTTTGTAGTGCTAAGTTAGTGCTTAACTTGTGGTCTTATAGAACCACTTGAGCACTCTCCCCTTACCGTTCGATTTTAAGGTTCTAAGGATGACTTCTGCTTAACTTGATTGTGACAAATCAAACGATAAAAACGACTGATACCCTATTGAAATGCAAACCAACCTTGATCCTCAAACATAGTTTCAATCAGATCACTTCCTCTGGTCTGATCCAAAGCCAGTAACTCCAATATTTGATATACATCTTTGGAGAATGTCTTCGAATCATCACCTGATACAAATTCCTGAACCACATTGTTAACCTCGATCAAACTGCAGCCTGGTGTTTTCTTCATGCTTTTTCTTCTAATGAATTTCCTCATTCTTGAAACACCATTCCATTTTCCAAGATCTGCATAAATATTTGCAAGTAAAACAAAGTTCCCCGTGTCTTCAGGTTCAAGTTCTAAGAGATTTTCCATTGCAATAACTGCAATCTCGAGACGACGGTGAGTTCTGCAGGAACTCAATAAAGAACCCCATATTGCTGCATCTGGCTTCATTGGCATGCTCTTTAGGAGTTCAAGAGCTCGATCGAGATGCCCTGTACGCCCAAGAAGATCGACCAAACAGCTATAATGCTCAACTCCTGGCTCGATATTATACTCATCTCTCATCGAGTCGAAGTACTTCAGTCCCTCGTCGAGTAAACCAGCATGTCCACAAGCCGATAAAAGGCCAACAAAAGTGATCTCATTTGGTTCAACTTTTTTCCTCTGCATTGCCAGAAACAATTCAATGGCTTCGAGGGCTCTCCCATGATTTGCTAACCCAGCAATCATAGTACTCCACGAGATAACATCCCTCTCTGGCATCTGACTAAACAACTGCCAAGCTTGGTTCACACTCCCACATTTTGCATACATTTCAATCAATGCATTGCATACACAAGTCTTCTTCAAAAACCCATTTTTATCAGCATAAAAATGAATCCATTTTCCGAGCTCTAGAGCTCCCAGTTGAGCACAAGCTGGTAAAACAGCAACTAAACTGATCCAGTCAGGCTGCATCCCCACCATCTGCATTCCCCGAAAAACATCCAATGCATTGCCATAGTACCCAATTTTCGTGTACCCAGAAATCATTGTTGTCCACGAAACAATAGTCTTATTAGGCATCTCGTCAAACAATGCTCTGGCTCTTCTCGTTTGACCCAACTTTATGTGCCCAGTAATGAGACTATTCCAAGAAATCACATCCCTTTCAGTCATTTCCTCAAACACCATATGAGCATTACTCATTTCATCGCACTTAACATACATATCCAACAATGAATTTTCTATCACATTTGTACACTTCAACCCAAATTTAAACACATGCCCATGGACTTGCCTCCCTAAAGAAACATTCAGAAGTCCTCCACAAGATCTAATAACAAAAGGGTACGTATATCTATCAGGCAAAATGGGCTCTTCAAATCCTTTATGACTTAGAATTTGCTTATACACATTGATGGTAACTATATACATATGATTGTGTGTATAGGCTCTAATCATAGCATTGTACAAGAAAATGTTTGGTTCAACAACTTGTTTGAATACCAGACTTGCATACCCTATTTCTCCATTTTGATCACAAATATCTACCATCCTAGTCGCCAAGAAATTGCTTTGTGACAGTGAAAACTTCATCATTTGGGCTTGAATTCTTTTCAATTGTCCCATTTTATTGCATTTTCTTAACATGGGTATGAACATATCTTCCAATCCTCTGATTGTCAAGACTCCAACTTTTGCTGCCATTGAGATGCTACCGCTGCAAAGGTTAAATCTTTTTCCAAGATCCAATATTTTCTAAGAAAAAATTCACTCTTTTGTAACAATATGCGGTCACACTTGATGGGTTGAATTAAATGGAACGTGTAAAATTGTATTTAAATGAATCTATTATTTAATACGATCTAATTGCCTTGTCATCAGTCACCAACTTTCTTTGGCCCTTCCGGCTTCCAGCACTAGGCACGTTATGCCGCCATACACGTCCTAACAACTCTCTGGAGATCTGTGTGTTTTTGTTAAACAGTAGTCACTGTGACTCACTGTGTGAGTAGGGGTTCGTCGGTTCAACATTTGGGGCACTAACTCCTCTCAAATGTGTCAAAGTTTCCTTTTTTGGAACCAAATAGCGTCAAGATCAAACCTTGTTCCAGGTAATTTAAATAAGAATAACTCCTGTGATCCAGCATGATGAAATTTGAAGATGGGGGTGAAATTTTGAAGTATAGAGGCAATGTTTAAAGCTTATGTTTAGTCTTCTTGTTGATTATGCTCCGAACTGTAGTTTTACTGATGAGTGAGAGACAAAAATTAGCAGAGCTTTTAAGAAAATGTTCTAGAAATTTGTTTCTCGATCAAGGAAAGGAGGTTCATGGAGCTGTGTTAAGGAAGGATTACGGGTCTGATTTGATGGTAAATAACGATCTCATAGATATGTATGGGAAATGTAGCAGAACGAGCAATGCTTATGCAGTGTTTGATAGAATGCCTGAAAGAAATGTTGTTTCTTGGACAGCTTTGATGTGTGGATATTTACAAGAGGGCAATGCCGAGGCGTCTTTCTCACTTTTTCGTCACATGGGATATTCCGGTGTGAGGCCTAATGAATATACTTTCTCTATAAATATCAAGGCGTGTGCATTTTTGGATGTTCTGGAAAACGGGATGCAGATTCATGGTTTGTGTACTAAAAGTGGATTTGAAGGGTATCCTGTGATGGGAAATTCAATCATTGATATGTACTCGAAATGTGGGAAAATCAATGAAGCTGAACGGATGTTTCATGATATGCCGGTTAGGAGTCTGATAACTTGGAACGTGATGATATCAGGGTATTCCCTTTTCGAAGATATGTGTGATAGATCTTTGCGTTTATTCAAGGAGTTGAAAATGCAAGGAGAGATACCGGATGAGTATACATTTACGAGCACATTAAAGGCTTGTCGTGGACTTGGAGCTTTTCAAGAGGGAACACAAATTCATGCCTTTCTGATTATAAGAGGATGCCCAATTCCAGTTCAAAACATTATTTCCGGTGCTCTTATTGATCTGTACGCTCAATGTGGATACTTGTTTCAAGCAAGAAAGGTGTTCGATCAATTGGAAACGAAAAGTGTGGTATCTTGGACGACACTAATAATAGGATACTCTCAAGAAGGAAACTTATCAGAGGCAATGGACTTGTTCAGACAGCTTCGGGAGAGTCGCATTCCCATTGATAGATTTGTTCTTTCCAGCATGATCAGTGTCTTTGCGGATTTTGCTCTTGTGGAGTCAGGAAAGCAGATGCATTCCTATGCCATCAAAACCCCATCGGTTTTAGAAACATCGGTAGCAAATTCAATTGTGGATATGTATCTCAAATGTGGTTTGGTGGAGGAGGCTGAACGGCTTTTTGTCGATATGCCGGAGAAGAATGCAATCTCCTACACAGTTATGATCACGGGATACGGGAAGTATGGTCTTGGTAATGAAGCAATTGATCTCTTCGAGAAAATGCAGCAGGATAATATTGAGCCTGACCATGTAACCTACTTGGCTTTACTCTCGGCTTGTAGCCATTCGGGACTTGTTGAAGAAAGCCAGAGATACTTCACGCAATTGTGTAATAGTTATCAGATAAAAACTAGAGTCGAGCATTATGCTTGCATGGTTGATATCCTTGGTCGAGCAGGACGGTTAAAAGAAGCCAAGAACCTCATACAGAAAATGCCACTAAGACCTAATATAGGAATATGGCAAACATTACTTAGTGCTTGTAGAGTACATAAAGATGTCGAAATAGGAAGAGAAGTAGGCGAGATTCTCTTGAGATTGGATGGTGAAAATCCCGTAAACTATGTTTTGTTGTCGAATGTTTTTGCTGATGCCCTCTACTGGAAAGAGAGTGAGAGATTGAGAGGGTTAGTGAAAGCTAAGGGTTTGAAGAAGGAAGCTGGGCGTAGCTGGGTTGAGATTGATAAGGAGATGCACTTTTTCTACAATGGCGACGAAACACATCCGCTTACTCAAAAAATCCACGAAATTTTGAAAGAAATGGAGAAGAAAATGAAAGAAGTAATGGGTTATGCATATGAAGTGAGATTTGCGCTGCATGATGTAGAAGAGGAATCAAAGGTGGAAAACTTGAGAGTTCATAGCGAGAAATTGGCTATTGGTTTGGCTTTAGTTTGTGGTAGGATAAAGAAGGAAGGACAGCCCATTACGATCTTCAAGAACTTGAGAATTTGTGGGGATTGTCACGAGTTCATTAAAGGTTTGTCCAAGATTTTGGAGAAACCGTTTCTCGTTAGAGATGCTAATAGGTTCCACAAGTTTGAAAATGGAGAATGCTCCTGTGGAGATTATTGGTAATACCATTTCAATACTTTTATTACACTGTATTGAATAAAATTCAACAACTGTCTAATTCAAACCAAGCAAGTAATTGTCAAATATTAGCCGAATCTCGCGAACAAGGCCAGAACAAATTTCTTGGACCCTGCTAACTCATTCTTATTTTGAATACCACCGAGCCTATCATGCAGGCCATGCCCATGTACAGGCAAATGCTTGGTCAAATGTTACAGTACAAACTAAGCAATTTGTTCATATATATTAAGGCAGTAATTTAGAAACCAAAACTGTAATTCAAGGCAATAACACGTAAGGGGAAAAATCGAAGGAGATAAAGCTACAAAAATTTAGCAGCCCCTATGACGCGAGACCAACAACATTACAATAGATGAGGCATACGCTCAAGCATTAACCAGCATCTGCACATGAATGTCAGCATGTGGGCCTCCTCCTTCGCTGCCAGAAGTTTCTTCTTGTGCTCCTTCAGCATCTGCTCCACCGTCTTTTTTGCTGGACCAACCATACATTTTTCTCCTGGCATCCCTACGTGCTGCTCGTTCAGCTAATTTGATTTCTCTAAATTGCTCTTCTAAACAATCCTCATCCTCGGGTGTGAAGAAAACTACCTCCATCTCCCCAAGTTTTTCGTACATCTTTTCAATTTTAGCTTTCCAGAAGAGGCCCATCTCCGTGTCCATCTTGTGGTACGGAGTTTTCAGCAAGTACTCATCTATCCCGCCTGCTTTATCTATACAGCGGATAGCATGAGTGGTTACCTTAACACGAATGTGGCGATCAAGAATGTAGCTGAAAAGCCGTTTCTCCTGCACATTAGGCTTCCAATTCCTCCTTGTTCTATCATTGTCATCAAACTAATAAGAGTCAGTGCAACATCTTCATTATTTCATGGATGAGAGTTGAATATGCATAATGGAAGCTAAAAGAAAATATCGTACTCATTACTTCTTATACAATAATTACAAGTCCATCAAAAAAATTTACCACAAAGTACCCCAAATCTAACTAGCCAATGTACTAATTTACCAGTAACTGAGGATACGAAAGTTAAATCAAGCTACAATTTTTTAATAAGCAAGCACTAGATATATCAATTCTATGGTTGTACTCTCAGCACTAATAAATATATCAAAAACAGACAGAGTGAGCACCTTGGATCCTTATGTTTTTCCCATTTCCAAGCATAGATATCAATAAAACCTAGTATAAAAGGCCGGACAGATAATTTTTACTTTAGTTTCACTTAAGATGTTCTATTTTGTGCGAAAGATACACCACTTTTGCTCAAAAGAGTATATGCTGTATTTATTTGGAAAACAAAAGAAGGGACGGCTAGGAGTCCATGTTATGTGGTCAAGTTCCAAAATACAGCAAAAATATGGAATGACTATTGGGTCTAATAAAGAATCTCATAAAAGGCACCAATATGTAGGCTTGGGCTCTAATTTATTTTGTCTTTGTTGGCAGAAAAAAGCAATAGAGTGTATATTTTTCATTTCATCAGTATGTAGGCTTAGACTCTATTTTATTTTGTCTTTGTTGTATAGTTCACAATAAGCAAATTATCTTTCATCTCTTTCTTCCTTCTTTATTGTTTAGGTTGGTGATACTTATTTACACTCAGACACATGTAGTGAGGGAGGAGGGAGGGAGGAAGGGAGGAAGTCAAGCACATCAATGCTTATCCATGAGGACCATGACAAGTAACTCGTCACCATTTTGATATCATCTTCCGTTGATTATTGCTAATTGACAGGTAAATCTACTTGTATGCATTCAAAAATTGAATTTAAAGTTTAAGAGCTCATAACGTAGTATCAATAATCTATAGTAAGGTGATATTCTAAGTGACAACAATTAACAATGACCAAACAAGCTGTTCATAATACAAATGAAACGCATTCAAGAAGTCATAATCCCCAAGGTTCAAAAAACCTTAAAAGGGTCTGAAGAGAAGAAGTATTCAGAATCCATCCCAAATTACACAGAGTTGTCTCACTGGACACAGCTCTGGAAAGCAATATTCATTTATTGTTGTTGCAATCCAAGTTTAGATTGTTCAACAGTAATAATTCTCGGAGAGTCCGAGGTCCACAGGGAGGAAATCAAGAGATCAACAAATAAATTTTTTTTTTTATAACCATGGATGTCCGGGCCAGCTTGCGCGCACCTCGACTAATCTCACGGAGCTCTGAAGTTTACAGCCGGTGCTCACCTCAGTGATCCTGAGGGAATTCGAACTGGTGACCATTGGGGAGCAAACCCAAGACTTGGTCTGATCAATTGAGCAACCCCTCAGGGTTACAACAAATAATTACAAGAAGAGCGTCGCGATGATGGAAGTAGTATGAAAGCATCGGGAATCCATTTAAGCTTATCGTGCAACAAATACTTATACCCTTTAGGCTAACATTAATTACTCAAAAGGTAACATTTCTTGTGTTTATATGATATAAATATTTAGAGAATAGATAACGACATAGCAATTATAAAGTTTTCCACAGCCCGGTGTTATGTATTTATGTATTTAATTCAGAGTGATAAGCTCTTAGAATGTTGGAAATACGATAATAAAAACTTACGAGGAGATAATGAAAGTTTGCATTCATTAATACCAAGAGATGCAAAATGTAAAATAGTTAAAGACTTAATAACCTCAGCGAGTCCTAGATTGCCCTGAGGACTGAACATTTCATACATAGCTTTTGGCAGTAAGGAATTGGGGAATCGCAAGGGATATTTTTCAGATTCTGATTCCCAGACCCCTTTGCCATACTGCCCAACATAGTATGAGCATTTTTAGATATTATAGGACATGATATGATTATATTCTATCAAACTCCATTAAATTAATCAATTAAAAACTTTTATTCCATCCTGAAAAATATAATAATCACCAACCCACCAAAATTCACATAATTATTCATCTCCCAAAGCAATCAAATAAAAAAAAATACAGTATTCTCATAGGTAAGTATGAAACACAAACAGAAGTCCAAAAAACACAAATAATATACTGACTTGTTGCCGCCGTCTTCACTGACGCGGTTGCCGAACTGGATGTGGCGGCCAGCGTAAAGCCCACGATGGGCCCGGCCCATGACGACCTTGCTGTCGGGCGCACATTTCTTGAGTTGCTCTTTCACTCCAGGCGCTAAATTCTCGTCTCCCCCAATTTTCTTCATTATCTTCTTTACCATTTCTCTTGACCGGAACGCCATTTTCCAATCTTTCTCTATGTGTGTATAATATGTATAAAAATTCAGTTTGGATTCAAATTGTAGATTAGGGTTTTTAGTGAATTGTCAGGGTTTTGGGGAGTGAAACAGCACTTAGAAATGGACCGGAATCAGGTAGAGGTGTCCAGGAGGACGGGTCGATCCGTGAAAATCGGTTCGGATCGATTTGGGACCACGGGCGATCTGTGACCCGAATAGGCGGTTCACGGGTTAAGGAGGTGTGACTCGCGGGATTCGTGGGTTGCACTTTCACGGGCGGCGGTTAATCGTGACCCGTGAAAAAAAATAAAAAATTTAAATATTATAGTTAAGTAGAT
>CAIGRF010310976.1:1649-22704 GCA_903798235.1 Fraxinus ornus | reverse complement strand
ATTTTGAATTTGATGTTGAGTGATTTTAGGTTTTACGTATGTAATGCATCAGAAAAAATCTGAAGTGCAAATCGAACAGAATGCAGTTGCATCTCTTCCGATTTCAACCACACCCCACCTTTTCTTACTGAAAAACACCCCTCTCTTTCTCGGAATTTCCGACCAACTCTCCACCACGAGTCGCCGTCAAAGAATAGGGCCTCCGCCATCTTCCTAAGAATGAAACAAATATAGGGAATATGGATGAAAACAAATGGAAAAATGTTAAACGACGTCGTTTTGGTTGACGACACGAGAATTCGATGCCGGTAAAAAAAACTCTTTTATATTGTTAGGAAGATTAGGGAAATAAAAATTATATAATTAATGAGAAAGCCCAAAAATAGGGCTCCTCCCAGAAAACCCTGAGGTTTTACTGTTTTAGCTATAAAGTCTATAACTATATATATTTCGCGGCCGTCGGTGTCAGAGAGATTGAATAGAAAGAGATGGCGGTGTCTGGCGGTCGACGGAATGGAGTTCTCGGCGGAGATGAGGAGGACCCGACTCTCTTTGAGGAAGAAGGCGTCGAGATCGCGGAAGAGGACGATATCGATCATTCCGATATCCCTCTCCACCTACGCCCCTTAGTCGCCGCCACAGAGTCTGGCGACCTCAACGCCCTCCGTCAAGCCCTTGGTACTATATATATGCTATCAAATTTATTATGTACTCTCTTTGAAATTTTCAAACTTCGCGATTTATTCAATATTTTTATCAATTGATTGTTAATTCAGAGCAGGGGATTTAATCATTTTGTTCCTTACTAATGATTTTTAAAAAAGATGAAATTTTCAGGTTAAGCAAATATAAGTATTGTTCGGTGAAATTTTAATTTAGTATATATAGTCTGAAATTGATTTTCGTTTATAAGTTATGCATGAAGCTTATTGTTATATTATTTATTTCGTTTTTACACTGCTATTTATCTTTTTATTTTGCTGGTATCAATTTCATTTATTTTTCTCTTTTTCTTTACCCTTATCTCTTGACTTTTTGGAGTAGCACGAACCTGTTATGCCAATGTGCAGTTAAAATTATGGTAACTACTCAAATGAATTAAAGATAGTTCTTCAAATGTGGTATTATTCTTGATTCGCTTGAAATTCTTTAGCATAAATACTTTTCTCTTGATGATTGTATGAACTTCGACTTGTGTTTTTTTGATAATGTATAAATATAATGGTGCAGAAGCTTTGAGTTTCTGTTGTGGTACTTACTAAAATATACCCTTGAACTTCTTCCTGGTTGTCTAATTACATTGACACGTCTAATACCAAAACCTGAACTAATGATGCCCTGAAAAACTTTTATTTAGGGTGCCTTCTTCTACGTGAACAGACCATATTTATATGAATGATTACTTGAACTGGCATTGGATGAAGACGTCTTGGTTTAGTGCTTTATGTGCTAAGTGTTAGATCACATATATGTGCGGTGTTGGTTGAAGTAGTGCTTATGGTGGGGAACTGTACCAGTCAACCGTGTTAGTTTTACAAACATGGAAGCTGTGGTACTCCTTTACACCATTTTTTGTCTCTAAGTTGATATTGGAGAGTTTTTAAAGCTCTTGTTGAGTTTACCTGTATGTAATGTTATCTTATGAAAGAATGTCATTTGATGAAAGGACATACGTCTTAGCTTGTCACCAAAAAATAAAAAAATAAAAGGTAATGGTGCCTTCAATTTACTGTAGTGTGTTTATCTTTAAATAGGGAAGTTGTATATCATGTCATCTTCGTCTTTGCTAGCTTGTTTATCTATGCTACCTTGAAGACACGTGCTTATCATGTGTGGATTAAAAAATAGGGTTTAAACAGACAAATTTTTTTTATCATCTTCATCCTTCTACTAATACATTTGTGAATTTATGGATTCAGATAATTTTGACGGTAGCATTGATGAACCAGTTGAAGATGGGGACACTGTTCTTCACCTTTCCTGTTTGTATGGTCATTTGTCTTGCGTCCAGGTAAAATCATTTGAGTCTACTGATTGACTCACAATTGCTGCTGTTATTTTAATTCGGTCATCTTATTTATCTATTCATGTTGTAATAGAACAGAATTTGATAGTACCTTTTTATAATGGCTCATAAATTTGTTATTTGAAGCAGTTTTTACTGGAACGGGGAGCTAACTTGGAGGCAAAGGATGAAGATGGAGCAATCCCATTGCATGATGCCTGTGCAGGAGGTGGGCTATCAGCTTTCGTAGCTACTTAGCCTGTCTTATTCTCTAGAAGTTTTAATATCGTTCTTTTTTTTCCTCTTGAAACAACTCTACAGGATATACAGAAGTTGTCCAACTTCTTCTAAACAGTGCTAATGATCCAGACCGTATTAAGAGAATGCTAGAAACTGTTGATGTTGAAGGTGACACGGTGAGTCCTTTTCCTGATCATATTCAATTTAGGTTTCTACATTAGATTTTCTTGCCAAAAGAGGTTCTGTAAAACCAAGTACTGTTGTTTTCTGAAAATTGAATGATGTTATTTTTCTATTTGGTTTATTTCTGTAGCCCCTGCACCATGCCGCTAGAGGGGAATATGAGAATGTAATAAGATTGTTGCTAGCTTATGGAGCTTCTCCAACTGCAACAAATACCTATGGGAAGGTTAGCATCTGCCCATCACTCATTGAATCTCAATTTCTATACTATTGGGTTTCTTATCATCTGATGTTGGCAGACTCCGAGTGAGCTCACCGATCCTGGAACAGAAGCTAGGAGAATCTTGGAAGAGGCTTCTAGTGCTGTATCAGTTCATTCATAAGTGGGTAAAAAAATTTGGATAAAAAAAAAAAAAAAAAATTGCTATTGAATGCAAAGACAATCAATTAAAATAGTATTTTTTTTTTCTCTCCATATGTGCTGTGAATTCTTATAGGTTTGGTTTGGTTTCGAATGCATAGAAGCATTTAATTAGGTACTAATTGAATTTCAGGCCATGTTCTTGGCGATTGTATCTTACTATGATTTGATTGATAATGCACCATTATCGATCCTAGATTATCTGTTTTGGAACCCTCACTTTTTCTTTTTCCCTTTTTCGCTTTTTGCAGTTAGTAGTTATTCCCAATTGGAGATTTAGAACTTAAGGTTGCATATCAATCTGTACCCAAAACTTGCAGATACTTTACTGGCTATTTGTAGATTAAGGTTTGTCGGCTCTGTGAAACAACTGTCAGCTGCATTTTAGCCTTCTGCTCGTAACCGGTTTTAAAGCGATATTGTGATACGTGACTCGTACATATATTGACTTAAGTGCCATTTTATTTCCTTTGCCCAAGAATGAGTATCGTGTGTTCTTTTCTTGCAAAGAGAGGTCACATTCGGGAGAGGGGGTATGTGATCCATTTGAACATTGGAGTAGAGCAATTGCCCTCAGTTTGATAGGGTAAATAAGATTCAACTGGACAAGTTTGCTGCTTGAGCATGTTGCCTAAGCTCAAGAAGTTTACTTCTAAATTTATTTATTTTAAAAAAAAAAAATCTTCATCTTAGTTTTAGGTCGCTATTTTGACAATATGGTACAAGGAATTTTTGATCTAGAAGAAATTAACATATCTAGTTATGTCTGAAATATTCAGCGTTTTAAAATATGCGCATTTGCTTCGTATGCTAACGTCTCGCATATGGAGTGCGTGATAATGTGGTCAACCCATTTCGTTGATTGAATATGTACGTTTAAACCCCAAAATGTACACGCATTTGTGTTAAAAATTGTGTTCAAATTAGCAATGTAAAGTCCAACTCATTTTTATAACTTAAAAAAATCGAGTTGAGTCCAACGACCATCAAATTAGCCTACATCGTCCAAGCGCATGAATTATATACCGCAATATGTAGGGTTTTGATGTTTTAAAAAAAATAAAAAATCAAAATAATTTTTTCGTAGAACTGTAAACTATCTACGCTAAGCTCGAGCCACCTTTAATCTTCCTCTAATTTCATTGTCAAGATCTTCATCGAGTTGTAGAAACTTGAAGGTGCATTTTTTTTTTTTCATTTTTTTATTTTTCACCTAATCATTTTTTATCGAGTTGTAGAAAATTCGAGTATAGTATTTATGATTCTGATCAATTTGTTTTTTTTTTTTTTTTGAAGAATATATATAAAGTTCAAGTAATTGTAGTATTCATGATTTTGAGAAATATGTTTTCTTTTTATATAAAAAAAAATAAAGAATATGTATGAACTTCAAATAATGCATTATTTTATTTATTTATTTATAATATTAAAATTGAAAATTACATACTTGCGCATATGTTTCGCATAAAAACGCATATATTTGTAATGCTTGATACTTGATCGAAATGCATTGCCACGTATTACAAAATTTAGAACCTTGGAAATATTAAATTACTCGAAATAATTCAAGCTTACTCAAACCCAAGGTTCAATACGATTGTGACTTCATGACTCTTAACATGCAATAAAAACCATCTCTTCTATACCTCAATATAAATATAGCAGTATACAGTGTACATCTGTTCATTTAGGGAGAAAAAAGCTCTTATAAATGGAGGCAGGGATAAGTATCGAGTTCAGGTCTACTAATCTTGCAAAACATTTTGCGGAAAAACCTTTTGAATGAATTGTAAGAAGCGCTGAGAGTAGAATGTAGGGTCGACAGCAGATATGGATACTGAATCGAATTGAATAGATTTATATGCATGTTCAATCTTCTTACTCATGCTGTACTCTTGAAATATGTCAATAATACCCAAGTATAAGACGACGTCGTACACCTCATGAAACATCTGAATATTGCCTTCCCCAGGGACACGCTCTGCTCTTGCAGGCATATTCACTCCAAGCTGGATTTGGAGTCTGTTGAGCGAAACCAAGTAATGAACATTTCAATTTATGACCATCAATGGACAGAAGGGTTCTCTTAAATTCATTTGTCTATCTCCTCAACTCGTGTTTGGCACGTAATATTATACAGTATAGACAAGAAACACGAAGATTTTAGCTTCTTATTCTTTTTCAATTACCGTATATCTGATTTTATCGAGCATACCATTATGATTTTGGTTACTTCTCTTTCATAATTAAAATCATGTTTGGGTGTGCTTCTATCTAAAAAAGAAACCATGCTCTCTATTTGCTTAGTCACAACCATCTTCATGTGGTAAAAACGTGCTAGTGATTTTAGATGTTTGATGAATGCTTTTAATCTTATGGACAAGCTTCATTGACTAAATCAGCAATACTTCAACCTTGTCCTTTAGTATGTTTCTAAATTTTAATAAATATGCATTTGTTACCGGAGAATTTAGCTTATGCAGAAGATAAGTTACTTTGAGACACCAGTTATATCAATTGGAATGCCAATCAAGGACGAAAATGCAGTGGCTTGTGGCAGAACGTAACAGAAATCAAAGAAATATTACATCTTAAAGTTTCATGGAAATACCTTGCTGTACCAGGAAGGAGAAGATCCACTTCCTCAACTCCAGATGCAGATGACGCTCTCAATCGGCTACCTCTAATATGAGGGCCAATAACAACACTATCATCATCAGCTCCGCGAGGGACCAAAACAAGGCCTTGTGGAGATATTTCATCCTCCATAGACTCTGAGGTAGTACAATCAGCAGTTGAAAGTAACAAGTTCGTTGTCAACCGCGTGGGAATGTAGAATTAGTAATCATGAATAACATATCTAATTCTACCAAAAAACTAGGCCCACTCAGATAAATCGGCAAAAAGATTAAGCCAAATCAAGAAATTTATATCCTGCTAATTAACAGTATGAAACCATTTAAATAAATCAGCAAAGATTAAAATTGTAAATTGACAAAGCTATCCCCAAAATGTGGTGAATTTAGCCAAGTTACTTGAAAGTACCTTCTACGTCTGGCCAAACATGCTCCTAAGAGGCCAACAGTGGTAATTTCTCATATTTTTTTATCGAGATAGTGATCACTGGTATAATTACCGGGTCTGGTACAATGTGATGGTCTTGGCAACTAAAATATTGCCCTAGACTAGATATTCTTTTATTACGCTCCATATAAATAATAAGCATATGAAGGGCAACCAAAATATCAGAATTTAAATGCATTCACAAGTTTTATGCTCGAGAGAAGTTCGGGTAAACTCAGGTTCACGAGGCTATTAACAACACTACGGAACGTAAAAAAACCAACCTTCTTCTGCAACAATTCCCAATCCATCAACCGACATCCTCTGGTTGTAAGACATACGAGAGTGTAGGTGTTGGGGTGCTCGATAATGAACACCTAGCAAGAGGCTGTAATCCATTATGTTTAGTGCTTCCAAGAATTTGCTATCTATTTCAATCTGCCTGCATAAAGTAGAAACAATTAGAAGCACAAGCAACTGTATAAACAGCCCAAACACTTGCACACAACGCAATCTTGAAACCACGGGCAGATCCAGGATTCAACTAAAGGGGTGCTCATATAAATTTTTTAATACAAACTTCGAAACTATGACGACATTTTGTTTATTTAAAAACAAAGGGCACCAAATTAAGGGGACAT
Organism: Fraxinus ornus; assembly: GCA_903798235.1. Lineage (NCBI taxonomy): Eukaryota > Viridiplantae > Streptophyta > Magnoliopsida > Lamiales > Oleaceae > Fraxinus > Fraxinus ornus. The sequence goes on along the minus strand of CAIGRF010310976.1, from coordinate 16,151 downwards.
AGTGAGCCTTACCCCCACCATATGCATATGATCAATACATTACATTAAGATGAAAAAGACTGACCAAGTTTAACTGGAATCGAACTAAATCGATCCGTTCCAATAAGGAAATATGCTCACACCTCTATACAATCAATTATAGATTATTTTCGGGGCTTAAAGCTTAAAAGTAGTAACACAATAACTACATAGTCTCTCTCTCTCTCTCTCTCACACACACACACACACACACACAGAGACACAGACACACACACACACACATAGAAAATGACTTAGCAGTCATAGGTTATTTATCTACCATTCATTCATTGTCAAATAAAGTTGAAGAAGAATGGCATCTTGTGTTCTAGTATGGCAAGTTTTCAATCTGGATACATGCTTAGCTGTACAAGTTGGTTAGACCAGTAGAAATTTTAACCTTTGTTAAAATTTTAGGAGTAAGTAGTAAACTCTCTCTCGATTAGGGGTTTAAAGGACCATGAAATCTTATATTGGTTTCAAACACCTGCCGAATGCTTCTACATATTTTAATAGAACTTCTCTGAACTTAATTTGCTTCAATCCAATTCCTACAAATTCCAAGCATGCAAATACAACATTTGATATTCCTCGACGCATAGTCACAAGTAATAATACTAAAACACGATAAGGAAAACCAAGTAAAACATTTTGACTAACAAATATTGCTAACTATGCTACCAAACAGATTAGGGTTGGGTTTAATTGTTCAAAGTTCACACTACCTAATTCTTTGCTTGACCCTTATGAGTTTACAGGTTACGGCAATTGGGTTAATAGGTTATTGCAATTGAGACTTACGGCAGCACTTGGGCATTAAGCTTAATTTGGGTTGGGCTAAAGATTTGTTTTGGCCTCGACTAAGTTTTAATTTTAATTTTTTTTTAACTTAGTTTTTCATTTGGACATGTGCTGCCCTGGGCTACAGCTCAGGGCCTATATAGTTCAAACTTCTTCCTAACTATTACACGGAAGCTTCGAGAAATCTTGAATCTGGGCTCAAAAAAATAACCAGACGAACACCAACCGAGGCTCCGAACAACTTCTACACTCCGGTTGCCACAAGTTTTCTCACCCACAAAGGATGATGGTGGTGTGTGAATGTGTTTGCAAGAGAAACAAAAACAGTGGCTGTCGGTTTCTTCAAGCTTTTGAGATTAACCTGTCTGCTATTTGTTTCTTACACTGACAAGAAAGTATTCACAGTTGATACAGCGGACTAAAGGAGGAGAAAAACAAAAACAAAGATGAAATCATAAAACATAATATTTCAATTTTATATCTCCATTCTACGCTATATTTACACTTTGGACACTTCCAAAAACAGGTGAAAGAAGAAAATCCCCCTTTCCCATAGAGACTGAGTAAGGTCTTATATCAGTTCATTTATTAACAAAGTGGAAAACAATGAACATTGAGATTAAGATAGACCAGCTATGCCTTTATGGCTACGTGATGGATTGTTAAAGGTCAAGATCTCATCCTTCTAAAGAGGTCCTTGTTACAAGAGTGACACGATTTGGGTACAGCATGTTAGAAGTGGGAGGCTGAAAGAAAAGTATAGAGTAGCCCGATGCAAAATTAACTGTCACCAAATGACATGCAAGTCCCCCACTTACTGTAAGAGGGCATCTCTCCAAGAAGGTTCCAAGTAAAAGCAGTAATTCAAATCCAAATCCTTAAGTATGGTGCTCTCGTCAATTTCAACCTTGTCAGCAGAACGTCCTAATGAAGAACCTTTCAAATCAAATCTTCGATGGATTCTTAATTCTGTGCAGAACATATTCCCCATGACTACGAAACGAAACTGCAAAGTAGGGAAGTATTAAATATATATGTATGTGCCTATAATTGAGAGAAACTTACGTTTGATCAGATTTAAAAATAAAATTTCCAGCAAAAAGTTTTTCATTAGCGTGTGGCTCAAATCATCTTTAAAGCGAGGTAATGTGGAACAGTAAGCAAATCTGTTAAGCTGTACTCAACTAGTTTATCGATTAAATTGCACCAATGAGTCCAAGATATATATCTGTCCCTTGACACTAGAAGAAAAAGTTATATTCACCTTGGCCCCCAGATAGAAAAGTAGGATGTGCTACTGATGTAGAACACAAACAAACAAAGCACGAGACTTGTAGAAGATGAGGAAAGAGAGGGGAAGATGGGTAGAGGAATCAGACAAACAAAGAAGCAGACAGAAGAGAGAATTATTAGAGAGATGAATATCAGTTTATTCAATAATAAAGTCTAGGTATTACAATGCAAAGACCCTCTTTATACAAGGCTCTAATAGGATCTCCATCAGCTATTGCTATAGGTAGAGGTAGCGTGTGGAATAATTAAACATTTTTTACTTCATTTCGAGAATGAAAGTACGAAGTAGATAATTCAATTAACTCGTTGAATAAAATTTGTCACAAAAATTTTGGGAAGTGTTGAATATCACTAGCTGGGAGGCAGGTAAGAATGTTCTGAGCACAGGTGATATTACTGACTGAAAATACTAAAAAATTTGGCATTCAAAATTAGTAGCAAGTATGATTTAAAAATGTCTTCATAGTATATCTATTAACCACAACAAAATGATCTTCTGAGTTGACATGTGCATTACCTTTTGACCGCTAGAAGGTTTAATCCTGTGAAGACCAAAAAATTTAGTTATGAGAGTGTTCTCTTGCGTTCGTACATGATGATGGTAGTCCAGGAGCATCCGCACCAAAACCTACGTGTCAGATCACTGGTAAGTATAAACATCAATTTCTGAAAATGCAGAAGTATGGGTGACAGTAGATCTTAATTAGCTTATTACACAAATAGCCACTTATAATGGTGCACTCTCTCGAGAATTATCTGTTTCAAGGTTCACCATTATATCACCTCGATCTCTTCGCATCATACCTTTTACAGTCACAGCCTGAATGAAAATTTAGTATTTCCTTAAGTTCTTGTTAATTCATGTTTCCAGAAATGCTCAAAGTTCCGCATACGTTGTAGTGTTTTAATTATTGGCAAATGGTTTAGAATTTTACCAGACTTTTAGCAAATTAAAATCAATTTGAAGCATATAAATGAAATACAGTTCTTTAGGAACCAGCTATTGGAAAGGCACTCATAGCATACCACGTAATTTTTATTATAAAAGCCTCATTTTTTTTCTCCATTTCTTCCTTTCAGTGCCCTTTTTAATATCTTATTTTATAGAACTCAACCGACCCCAGGGAAATTTCTGAGGCTCTTTAAACAGATGGTTCGTGGAAACAACCTTGTCCTGTGCTGGGAAAATTATTTTAACATGTCTTCCATGCTTCAAAACTCCAACCCCCCACCCCACCCCAAACCATCAAAGAAAGCAGAACTTAGAAAAAGTTTGCCAACAAAGAATAAGAAGTTTGAATTTAAAGCAGGACAAAAAAGTTTCAAAAAAGATCAAACCTTAACTTCGAATTTTCGCAATGTCTTGATCATGAAACGGGCATCTTGGGACAGGAAAAAGACACTACCACTTTTCCCAGGGGAAGAAAGTTCCCTGAGGGCATCATTACCACATATGGACATCATGTAGTCGCCCGCATCAATCTTAAACATCTCTCTCAAATTCCTGCAAGGAAAAAACAAGTCTTTTGAATTTCTGAAAGGATGCATATCAAAATCCTCAAAGAATCATCAATACCCAGGCATGAGAATTTTTACGACATCTGGAAGGACAAGGAATGTCAACAACAAAAGAGAAAAAAAAAAGTGACAATGAGGCCAAAAGGTGCTTACAATTTGTTTGGACCGAGTAACAAATAATACTGACAGAAACTTTATCCATGTTCCTTTCTACTTGTGCAGATTATTAAGCATACATATCACTTTTGGTGCATAAATGTGTTAGAGATGCACGATAAGAATGACGATAAACTGTCATCAGAAACAGGATAGCTATATTCATCCGTCACATGTCTGACTTGTGCCTAATCCATGCAGTCACAATAAGACAGTTCGACAGTATTTGTAGATATGAACAATGAATTTGCTCTGTGATTGTTTTTCAACAGCTTGCAGATAAAAGTGAAATAGAGGCACCATCATAAGTCAAGCACTTCACAAGCAGACAATTTTCTCAAAACAACAACTATAGAAGGAAATTGCATCAATTGGAGAGAGAAAACTTCACAGGATATTTATTGACGTCAAAAAGCGGAAGTAACTACTAACCTGAAAACCATTGGGCAATAATCTTTCCACTTGAAATCCTCCGACCGATGAGGAGGTGTCAGTTGTGACCCCTTTTCAGGAAAATTCATCCAAAAGCTGGCACGACGGCCAAAATCTGCTGCCCGAACCTCTCGTCTTTGTATGGGAGTAATTTTTCCAACAGTATATCTGGACATATTCTAATAGCTCTTTAGTAGTAGTTTGGGTAAAATGAGAGAGAACTATTATTAGGAAAAGGTGAATATAAGGCATATTAACGTGATTACAATTTCAAGAAGCATACATCCTCCCAAGAAATTATATTCACTGACCAATGCGAGCTCAAGAGATATATTTTTGGAGAATGTTAATGTACAGATAAAATGTCATTTCCTTAATGCTTGTTTAGACTATTTGACATTTGCTAACGAGAAAACCAAAAACCTGTTTGGTACCGATTAAAATTTAATCAAAATTGAAAATATAACCGTTATTGGGTCTCACTCGTCTAATAAAAGTCAACAATAACAACTAGTTTTTCAATTTTAATCCGATTTTAATCTCTACCAAATGCGCTCCAAGTAAATGTCAAAATATTGTCTATGTGCATGTATGTTCTCTTTTTCTTTTCTTTTTTTCGCGGGGGAATCATATAGCATTGTCTACATACTTACACCAATATAGCGATATGGATAGCATCTTCACTGAAAATCTTGCATATGCAACTTTTACCTGCTCTAGCCTCCATGCCTTCCTCTTGATATGTATATTTTTTTTAATCTTATTGAAGTAATGCTACTTGGCTTCCAGTCAACAGTTGCAAGGATCTTGATTTTCACAAACCAAAGAGACTTCTCTTTAACAACAATATGAGCCTTGACGAGGCTCTACACTCATTGCCTATAGGATGTGAGTTCTGGAGGCTTTAAAATCTCATTACAGCTGGGTTTTGCGAAGATTTAGACGAAGCTTGTTATCTCGTCATTATTGTACAACCCTTTCCCCCTTTATTTGTGCCATATATACCCTTTGTATTTAGTTGTGCCACTGTTGAGTTTTTTGATACTCAATAAATCTGGGCTATGATGTTAAATCGGTATATAGTTGGATAATATTTCATAGGCATCGGCCGATAATTGAAATGATATGTTGACACCACAATCGAACCAATCGACTCACGTAACCCACTTGGGCCATTTGAAGTAGCCTAATTATATTAGTGCTGCTCATTGTCCGACCCGAATGACTTGGATGTTTAGACTATTTGACATTTGCTAACCAGAAAACCAAGTAAATGTCAAAATATTGTGTATGTGCATGTATGTTCTCTTTTTCTTTTCTTTTTTTCGCGGGGGAATCATATAGCATTGTCTATATACTCACACCAATATGGTGTCATGGATAGCATCTTCACTGAAAATCTTGCATAATTTCTCTGTGACAGGATAAATGCATCTTTAACTATGTAAGTTTCACAACACGACATCTAGTCTTTTCCAGTTCCTTGTGCAACTTTTACCTGCTCTAGCCTCCATGCCTTCCTCTTGATATTATTATTATTATTATTATTATCTTATGAGGTAATGCTACTTGGCTTCCAGTCAACAGTTACAAGGATCTTGATTTTCACAAACCAAAGAGACTTCTCTTTAACAGCAATATGAGCCTTGACGAGGCTCTACACTCATTGCCTATAGGATGTGAGTTCTGGAGGCTTTAAAATCTCATTACAGCTGGGTTTTGTGAAGATTTAGACGAAGCTTGTTATCTCTGTCATTATTGTACAACCCTTTCCCCCTTTATTTGTGCCATAAATACACGTGCAGCAAGCACTCAATTGAGTTGTGCCATTGTTGCAGCAAGCACTCAATTTAACTCTCCACATGCAAGCAGAAATTACACATGCAGGAAGTGTTGAAACTTGTTAATGATCAAATATCAACTCCCTAACTAGAATATAATCCTAGGAGGTCTCTCCACCCATTACCGATATAGTCCTGTCAATTTGCCAAAGGGTCATCTGGTCTAAATTTTGTATGCCAAAACAGCTGCTCTCCTTTTCCATTTTAGTCTATTATCTTCATTTAACAGCTAATTTTTCATGTAGAAATAGAAAGACTTCCTACTACATGACAAAGAATTTACAAATGCATAAACAAACTTTTGGAGAACATGTATACAGCTCTGTTTTGAGTCGATGATAGTAATCTACTGGAATTTAAATGATATTTTCAAGGAAAAGAAGAAGCATGAACACATGGAAGAATGCACATTCACCAAGAGCCACAGGACCTGGTTAGAATCCATACATTACAGACAATAAAAAAATTAAAAACAAAAAATCTGTGAAAATAAAGAAGCAATATGAACTAGTGATGAAAAGGAGTATATACCTGATCCCAAGCTGCAAACTGAGCATCAAATCGTAACTCCTGTGGCCTTTAATGATTTGTTCACCTGGCCTCTTAATCTCCCTTGCAAGTTTTTTTTGCCGCCTTTCTGCTTTTCTAGATGATGGCGAAAATCGATTGCTTATAACAAGCTCATTGATTAGGACCCCTTGCATGTATTCTCTTTCCAAGATTGGAGAATTGACGTCGTCATCATTATCTTTACGTTCTAAAACAGACTCGGATATGCTTGACTGTGAATTGTGTCCAATGACTTTCTCAATGGATACCTCAAGGCTCCAACTTCTTACCAGAGATGCATTTTCTAGACGGGGCTGTTCTAGATTTAATAGGTTCCCTCTGGAGAGCTTAGATGAACTCCGACGAGAACCTCGGTTCCTGCCAACTTTAATATCTCCCATATCTACAGACGTAGCATCATGAAAGTAGGAAACTTGATTCTGTTTTCTCAAATCTGGCAGCAGTCCTTGGTTTCTCAGAGCATTGAGGTATAATTGCTGACCAGCTGGAACCTTGCAGCCTTTTGGATAGAAGGTTCCTTTTCCATCCTTCAGGCCTCGGGTCCAAGTTCCAACGAAGTAGCCACAATCACTCCACGTGTATACTCCGAATCCATGCATCATGCCATTTAGCCAGCTTCCTTCATACGAGTCCCCGTTGGTCCAAGTAAGTGTTCCCTTACCTGACATTTTACCTCCCTTCATATTTCCCAAGTACACATTGCCATTAGCCCACACATACTTACCAGGACCTTCTGGGGTTCCCTGAATCCATGATCCTTCAAAGACATCACCATTGGGATATGTTTGATATCCCAAACCATGTTTGAGATTCAACCGCCACCGGCCCCCATAGGACATATTATCAAGTCTAGTATATGTCCCTGTGCCATGCATATAACCACCTGAAAATTCACCTTCATAGAGAGCACCAGATGGCCATTTAAGTTTTCCATGCCCATGCCTCATCCCGCATCTCCACTCACCCTCGTACTTGCAACCATCAGGCCAGACATAGTTCCCTGAACCCTCAGGTATATTTCCCAGCAGGGATCCAGAATAAGATTCCCCATTTGGCAGTAAGAACTCTTCAGTTCTAAAGCCAGGGGTCTCGAAAGAAGCATGGGAAACCTCTCCATCCAATTCACTTGAGAGGGTTCTGTCATTATACACTATGGTATTGAAAGATCTCGTCTTCTCTGACAAGGGGGGAGCTGTTTCAACATCATCAGCAATGGCCACAGGACCAGACATGCAAAATGCCAGAAAATTTTCAGTTCCAAACTAAGAAGAAATGCGCAATAGAAGTTATCATGAGCTAGAAGAGAAGCATTCGGTATAAAACAATCTCCAGAACTCCTCGTCTTCTAACCTGTGAAAGGAGACATTGATCAATAAATATCACGAATTGTGTCCTCACTTGAAGCATCATAGATGCTATTATTCAAAAACACCACGAACCAGGAGCTCACACTTAATAGTCAGGTGATTTAGAGAGAGACTATTTACCCACCATGTCATAAGTCTACAAAAATATCAGTGTCTGTGAACTTAATAAGTTATATCAAAATGCAAGTTAAGATTACTAAGATCGATAGCATTTAGTTGTTCTCAATGTAACAGTATACAGAGATGATATCTATTTCAATTCAACTTATCTTCAAATAATGAAATTGCACCCGTTTCAATTACATAAGACTGTCTCTGAATTTTGAAAGTAAACACTTAATTATATCAACAAGAAACCATAATCTTTATTTTTCGAAGATTTGAGTTCCCAAAGGAAATAATAAGTCAGAAAATAAACAACCAGCACGATAATCATATGATCTTACAACAAATTTTGCAATTCCTTTCTCCTACAAAATTTCAGCGGACAAAACAATGTGTAAACTGTAAAACCCAGATATACACACACACACACACACACATTAGTCAACTATATCTTTAAGCAACAGCAGAAAGGAAAAAATTCTGGATAATTTGATCAAAAACTAAATAGTAACAAAATTTTGAAAACTTTGATCCAAACTTGAAACTGAAAAATACAACGGAAATTAAACCAATAATCAAGCATCCATATGGTCTCGAGTTTCATCTTTGAGCTTTATTTCCTGAAACAATGATTAACCAATACACGCATATGTTAATATGCATTTGCTGAGATAGAAAGAATTATACCTAAACAGAGATAGAGCACGAGACTGATTGAAGAAGAAGGAATGATGTTTTTCTTTTTCATTTTTTTTCAGTAATTTTCAGTTGATTTATTTTGAGATATTGGAATAAGTGAAATCCAAATGCCTCAAATCCCGAAACGTAGAAATAACTTGAAACTGCAAATATCCATGGTTTAACTGTATAGGTAAAACTATACGTTACTGCTGCCTATGATGTATTGAACAGTATTTTATTCTGGGACCATGTATGGAGTCACTTTCAAGAGTGTGACGCGTATTATCTTCATAACAGGGAGGACATATATAACCCGGATTTAGATAACGTTAATTATAGATTAAAGGACTCGTGAAATTAAATGACATATTTAACTCCACCCAACATTTAATGTCATACTAACATCATCTAAATTGGGGTTGTAATCCTCTTTTACGAACCATGCTATATGTACAATTATAATTGACAATTTTTGTTGACAATCATGAATTGGCAAAATCTACGTCATCCAGTTTAAAAATCATACCAAACTGTCTTGACAGCAAATGAATTTTCAACAAAAGTTGTTAATAATCACGGTACAAATGACATTATTCTATTTTGGCAATAAGATTTAGCCCTTGTTTGATCCCTTTATTTTCAAAACACGTTTTTCTTTCTTATTTTTAATCAAACATTTTTCAATAAAATAATATTACATGTAAGTCCAAAACTTTTACTATTTTTTAACCACGCATTCTCCATCAAAATACTATTTTAAAATATATTTTTTGCCAAAAAAAAAAGGGGAGCTCAAACAGACGCCAAATGTTATAGTTTGATAATTTATATATTTATTTTTTCATTTGTATTGTTAGAATTAGAGTGTGAGTCGAATTCTATTTTGAATGTTATTTGAAAATTCTATTCGAAATCTATTTAGCAATTCTAGTTGAAATTCAATTTTGGAGTTTGAAATTTGTATTAGACTTGAAGAGGTCAATATATGGGCCAATGAGGAATTCGTAGCGCATTATCGCTCGCTAAGTGTCCGTCTCCCGCTCTAGCGGTCAAAACCGGAATGCTGGAGCTCACTTTGCGCCAACCTACCGCTCGTCGTAGAAGTCACTGCTCACTTGGTGCTTGCCTGCTGCTCGAGCGACAGTTCCTCAGACCCGGACCCGTTTTGCATTTTTGACGCGTTTTAAGCATTTGTTTTTTTCATTTATTACTCTATTTCTAGGGTTTGAAACATTTCCTATATATAGTTTGCTGTTCATTGTAGTTTAGACAAGTTAGACAACATTGAAAACACAATATCTTTATATTATTTCTCCATATTTTAATGAATTTCTCTTTCCTCTACAAATTGTCTTTTGTATTTGTGCATTTGTGATATTTACTTCATATTGTACCATATATTTATCCTCAATATTCACAATAAACAAAGCAATCAGGTATCCACTTTATTCATAACACATATATTTTAGCTTATGTTTAGTAAAAAATCTTTAAAATTTGAAAGGAAATAATTTTACATGTGAATTCATAATATTTCTTACTTTTTAATCATGCATTCTTTAAAAATTATTTTAACATAATTTATTTACAAAAAGGTTTACATTAAATGGGTCCTTAAGAGAGTAACTTTTTCTACTTAATGAAATTTATTATAATTTCACTTATTAAATTCTTAAAAATTATAATCATTACAGACTGTGTATAATACAGGTCGAATGATCGAGTTAATGACGGATAATATAAATTGATTAATATTAATTCGATAACTATAGACTCGAACATTTGAACTTAGATGCTAAGGGTGCATCAGGCAAGTGGCAGATCAACCCGTGCAACATTTCGTGAAACATGTTGATTTTTGGTTTGTGTCACTTCGTGTGCACCTCCTCAACCTCTATAAATTGGGCCCATATAACTTGGTTTCATTCACTCATATTCTATGCAATCAAAGCATATCATATACCATTTTTTTTCTTGTCAAAATTTTGCATCAAAATCTTGTTTCTTTTTCATTCTAAAAGGAGTACAAAGGCTTCATTCGGTTCGCCTTTCTTATGTTTTGAAGTATCGCAAACACAAAAGCTAATCGTTGTATCTTGGGAAACGATTGTCATAATACATAGGCACATGTGTTGGGCAAATTCGTTTTAAGGATAAAGAGTTCAACTCTTGCATCAATCTTTGCATTTCATTCTTTTGGTGTTATTCTATCCAGATTTCCATTCATTTTTGGGTAGGTTTGGTAAGTCATTTACTATGACTAAGAAATCACTCATTTGTGTATTTAAAACAACAATCTTAAGATGAGTTTTGTTGAGTGATTTCTTTAATAAATTTATGTTTTACTCGGTTAAACTGAATTTCGTTTTCAGTATAACTTTTCTACTCTTTATTAGGTTTTGAACTTGTATTTTGTTGATCTTCTAGTTGTTTAAACATACATGACTACTGTTGACAACAACACCGATTTTACTTCGGATATGAATGTAATGACTTTGAATGTGGGTGCTTTGGAAGTGGTTCATCCTGTCATGGTTCTTTTCTTTGGGGTTTTTCCGATTGCGATTCTCCATCCTACCATTCATTAAGCCTCCGCTTCACATGGAGATAAATTGGAAAAGTTTAGCACGGTTGACTTTAAGAGATGTCAATAGAAAATGTTATTCTATCTTACAACGCTAAACTTGGCAAAATTCTGAAATGATAATGCTCTCGTTGTATAAGAAGGGGAAAATAATAGTGCATCATTGATAGCATTAAATGCTTGGAAATATTCAGATTTTCTATACAAGAATTACATTTTGAATAACTTGAACAACAAATCTGTAAAGGAACTTTGAGAATATTTGGAGAAGAAATACAAAACTAAAGATGTTGGAACAAATAAATTTATTGTCGAGAAGTTCTTGGACTACAAGATGGTAGATTCCAATATGGTCATCGGTCAAGTACAAGAAATGTAAGTATTTCCTTCATGACATTCATGTCGAGAATATGTCTTTAAGTGAATCATTTCAAGTGACTACAATTATCAAGAATCTTCCACCCATGTGGAAGGATTTCAAGAATGATCTCAAGCACAGGTGCAATGAGATGAATATTGAAGAGTTCATTGTCCAGTTAAGAATCCAATAAGACAACAGAAAGTTGGACAAGCGTATTGGAAGTCATATACCACAAGCAAAAGCTAATAGGGTAGAGACCAATGATAAGAACAAAAAGAGAAGCATCCAATAGAATCCTTCAAGCAAGGAAATAACAAGAATGTAAAGAAGTTCAAGGGAAATTGTTACAACTAGGGAAAGGCTGGACATCGTTCAAATGAATGTTGAAAACCAAAAAATCTAGCACAAGCTAATATCATTGAATCTAATGCGTTATTTGATGGAATATTAGAAATTAACTTGTCGGTTGTTGTTTTAGAATGTAACAACATTGGAAATCATGTGGAATGATAGGTAGATACGGGTGCTACTCGTCACAGCTGTGCTGACAAGGGAATGTTCTTATCCTACAACCCCAACTAATGGTGAGAAATTGTTCGTGTGAAACTCTTCAAGTTCAAAGGTTGAAAGATAAGGCAAAATGGCATTGAAGATTACATCGGGCAAGTAACTTAACCTTAATAATGTACTTCATGTGTCAAGACATTCGCAAGAACTTAATTTCGAGTTCTTTACATAGCAAGTATAGCTTCAAACTAGTTTTTGAATCAGATAAATTTATACTTTCCAAAAATAATATATATGTAGGCAAAGTTGATTTTTATCAAACTTTAACCAAATATTTAAATGGGTTCTGTTACTCGAATTTGGCGAAAATGGGTTGATCATGTTCTATCATTGAGTAGATGAATTTGATATATTTGGACGTTGAAAACTATTTCCGGATGAATGAAAAATTAGTAAATGAAGTGGGGTTGGAAAACATTATTTTTGAAATAAGAAATCTGAATTATCTAGTTCCAACGAGCAGGAAGTCTCTAAAATGGGCGCTCGAGTGTGTAGCTAGTGCCGGCAAGCGATAGATCAACTTGTGCAACACTTCGTGAAACGGGTTGAGTTTTGGGTTGTGTCACTTTGTCTGCACCTCCTCGACCTCTATAAATTGGGCCCTATGTGTTGGTTTCATTCACTCATATTCTATGCAATCAAACCATATCATATAACATCTTTTCTTGCCAAAATTCTGCATTAGAATCTTGTTTCTTTTTTCTTTTTCATTCTGAAAGGAGTACAGAAGCTTCATTTAGTTTGCCGTTTCTTGTGTTTTGAAGTGTTGCAAATACAAGAAGTTGATCGTTATATCTTGCGAGATGATTTCCATCCTCCATAGGCACCTGTGTGTGGCAAATTCATCTTAAAGATAAAGAGTTCAACTTTTACATCGATCTTTGCATTTCATTCTTTTGGTGTTATTCTGTCCAAATTTCCATTCATTTTCGGGTAGGTTTAGTTACTGTGATAAAAAAATCACTCATTTGTGTATTTAAAACAACAATTTTAATGTGGTCGATTTCCCTTCTAATGCAATCAGTTTCGCAAGTGATTTTTTGAAAAATGCGTGGTAAAATAGTAGAGAAAGTTTCGAAATTATGTGCAACATGTTTTATTTTGTAAATGTTGATTAAAAATGAGGATGAGAAATAAAAAAAATTATTTTAATGAAAGTGGGCTAAATGATTATGACAAAACCTATTTAAATAAATATTGTGTACAAATCTCTATCAAAAGTCAACTATTGTCACCATCTCGTTATCTTTAGAATTCTGTCAGCAACATACCCCTAGCCTAATTTTTTTTTTTTGAATAAAGGCGCCCCACCAATTGGGGGGCGCCACCTTTCATTTTGTCAAAATTTTTGTCAAATTTTTTTGTAAACCTAGCATGATTTTTTTATTTTTTATTTTTTCCAAGTTAAAATATTCACGATATTTTTATTTTTATAATATTTCAACCAGTAGGGGCGTGGGCCCATTCGCCTTTTGGGCTCGAGTTTGAGTGATTTTTCAACTACCAAACGTGTGGTTTTTGGCTTTTCCTTCTTGTTCTAAAGAAAAAGAAGATGAAACTCACATCTTGCACTCCGTTTCCACCTAACCGATCAACAGTCCACCCGAATGCATTGACCACCGTCCTGTGCTGATCATTTGGGTCCCACTAAAAATCTAACATTACAGAAAGGTCTTTTTGGTTGGTTAATCTGTCATAGTTGATTTAAGTTTGGAAAAAGCCAAATGTACAGATAATTTGCTTCACAGAGGTTTTACCACCTCTCACATTAGTGGGTCCCATGCGGGACCCACGATAATAAAAAATGACCAAAAAATCCCCCCCCCCCCTATTGTGAGGTTTCTGTGGGGGTTCTGTGAACCCCCACTCTGTACACCAAGACCAACCCTTTAAGTTTTGTTTGAGCACCAATTTTTTTTAAAATATATTATTTTAATCAAATATTCTTTCATAAAATAATTAAATACGTGTTTTAAAGAAATTTTCTTACTTTTTAACTACGCGTCTCCAAAAAATCACTATTTCATAATACATTTTACCCAAAAAATGAAAATCAAACGAAGGCTTGATTTTAATATTGATACTTGAGTCGGTTCAAGATATAGTAATAATGTATAGTTATATTTTAACCATTTAAACTTTTAAAATGATTTAATGTTCATTTTGCGACTACTATTTTTGTTTTTTTCAGAAGAGCTTTTCGGATAA
>CAIGRF010310944.1:0-15939 GCA_903798235.1 Fraxinus ornus | reverse complement strand
TATGACCAGCTTGGCATCTGTAGCGACGGAGGAGAATAGTGATTACAAAATTGATCACGAGCCAAGTAGCTTCCATGACAAGACTGATACTGAGGATGTGCAATTGCTAGATGACTCCATCACATTTTCATCGAAGGAGAACCTAGTACAAGTAGATCTCAAAGAAAGACCAGAACACCATGTTCCATATGGAGAAAGAATGAAATCAATACCACAGGACCCAATAACTGTTCTAGAGGAAATAGAAGAACAAGAACCAAGAAATGCTTCTGACACCATTTCAGAAGAAAAAGGAGTTAATTTTGAAGGAGCAAAGAGAACTACTGACAATTGCGAAGACATAACGGACAGTTCCAACTTTGTGGAACAAGATGAAATATCACCGTCCAACCCTCCTCAGGAATCTAGAAAAGAGACAGTGCAGATGGGTGAAGATAAAGGAACTGAAAAACAACAGGATGACCTTCACACTTTAGCACACACCAAAGACTCGCCCATGGAAATAACACAAAAGGATGCTCCATGGTGTGTTGCAAGCACCGACGGTTCTGAAGACACTGGAGTAATGGAGAAATTTGTGGCAGCCATTCTACCGGAATCAGATGAGAACATGGTAGAAGCAGCAGAAGTTAAGGAGAGTGAATTTGCTGATAATTCAACCAGCAACAAGAATATTCAGCAGCTGCAACAGGAAGATACATCAGAAACATTCCAGACTGATGTAAAAAATACGAAACCTGCGGAAGGAGAGCTAGAGGAAGCAAACTGCGTACAAGAGAAAATAATTGTTGAAACAATAGAATCAAGAAAGGAGACCACATCAATAGAGATAGCTAAAGGTTCACCACCTGACATTCTTCAGATTTATTCCAAGGAAACCTCACATGTAGAAGATCATTCTATTAAAGAGAAAAAGCTGACAATCAACAGAGAAGAACAACATGTAGAAAATACTGAACCTATTCAAGATGAAGGAGAAAAATTGCAAGAAGACAAAGAGGAAGAAGATGAAGCAGGCGACCCGAAAATGTGCGCGATTGATGTAGCAATTCACGAGGTGCGTTCAAAATAATGTACACAGACCTATTTTTTCTTTCTGACAACCAGATACACTTGTCTCTGCTTCTTATTATGATAACTAATTTTAAAATTCTCTGTCAAGCAGGAAAAGGGCCAAGGTTCAAGCTCTATAAAGAATCTAGCTCAAACAAATTTGGACGACATTAAAGAAAAAATAACTCAGGACATTTTCAACGATCTCAATCGGAAGCAAGAAGAATTGTCTGTCACAAAAATGTCAATAGATGAGAAACTTCCCAACACGATCAGTTTGGCATCTAAAGCAACAGAGGAGAATAGTGAATCAAACACTTTACATGAAAGGACAGATACCCAGGATGTGCAAGTTCTAGAAGATTCCATCACATGTTCATATAAGGAAAACACAGTACAAGTAGATCCAAAAGAAAGCATGGGCCAGGTTCCAAGTGGAGAGAAAGTGGAATTACTGCAACAGGATTCAATAACTGTTCTGGAGGAAATAGAAGAACAACAAACAGGAAATGCTTTTGACACTGTCTCTGAAGCAAAAGGAGTAAATAGTGAAGGAGAAAAAGGAATTAATGACCACTGCAAAGAGATAGTGGCCAGTTCCAGCTTTGTGGCAATAGATGAAATCCCACATTCCAATCCTCTTCCGGAATCTAGTACACAGACATTGCAGGAGGGTGAAGAAAAAGAAACGCTGAATCAACACGAAGGCATTCACATTTTAGCACAAACCATTGATTCACCCATGGAAATAACACAAAAGGATGCTCAATTGTGCATTGCTAGTTCTGATGACAATGAAGTGATGCATGAGTTAGAGGTAGCCTCTCTACCAGCATTGGATAAACACGTGGTAGACGAAGCAAACTATGAGGAAACCTCACATGTGGAAGATCATTCTACTAAAGACAAAGAGCTAACAATCAACAAAGAAGAGTTGCATGTGGAGAAAATAGAACCTATTGAAGACAAAGGAGCAAAAATGCAGGAAGAGAAAGAAGAAGAGGAGGAAGCAGGAAAGCTGAAAATGTCAGACTTTGGTTCTCAAGCCCTGACCTTGGTAAAGGAAAGAGACATGGATGTCACTGGATCAGTGTCTGAAGCCCCAGATGAGAATCTTAACGTCAAAGTTGAAGGAGAAGCAAATAAGTTCAACGACAAGACTGATACTATTCCGATTACTGTGATGAAGAAAGAAACGAGAGTGGGGGAAATTTGTGACAATGAAAAGTGTACTAATTCACATGATGAAACTCCAGAAATCATCCATACAACTTTTGATGACCTAGAAGGTCAAGAAGTTGAGAGTGAAGCGGTTGCAGAAGATGCTGTCTCAGTACCTCAATCCGAAACAGTTGATGCCCAGCATGCAGACACTGGAAGTGCAGTTAACAAAAAACCAGAATCAAACGAAGTTGAATTTGAAGATGAGGAAAACATAGAACACGGAGACAAGATACCAAAAGATGAGCACAGTTTGAATAATAGTGCAAAAAAGGAGGAAGTTGATAATTTGGTTGATTCTAATTTAGAATTTCTTCAGCCAGATAAGCTGGAAAAGGTTCTTGGATCTGAGACCCAAGTTCAAAGTTTTGAAGTAATCACAGGAGGACAGATGAAATCAGAGGAAGAGAATCTTGAGGCTGCAAAAGAAGAAATAAGAGCTGGGAAAATTGGAGCTGAGGAAATTTTTGAATCAAATGAAAGCAAGAAAATCGACATGCCAAGTGAAAAGGTTTAGGAATATATTTGTTCATTCTTTATGTCTGATAGATTATTATATGTATTTAAATGTACTAATTGAGGATAGGGGAAAAGTAGATCAAGGATGAAGCTGAAGCTGTGGAGGATTGTCAGCTTGGATCTCCAGCGGAAGCAACAATCGCAGAAAGATGCCAAGAGGGTGAGGAAAAGCCAGAAGAAGATCCAAAAGTAAAGACGGAAGAAGCCATAAAGTGTGAAAATGAAAAGGTCAGAGAAAAAATAAAAGTTATTATATTTCCTTCAACAATATTTTCTTCTATATTGCTCAAGTTTCATACATTATGCAGGTGTCTGAAAATTTTGAAGAGGCTTATGTCAATGAGAGTGTCAGCGAACATATTGTATTTGAAAACAAGGCTGTTGAAGAGCCAAAGGAATCAATTGATGAAATCCTCCTTGTAAAAGAGGAGGGAAATGTAGAGACTGAAAGAGAGGTATTAAGTGGTCAGATACATTACACTTGTTTCCCACTTATAACCTCTGATAGCACAGTTTTCAGTAGGCGGAAAATTCCAAAAGATAAATAATCCTATTTCTCACTTTCACTATTATTTTGTCTTCTTCGGTCGGTTACAAGAATAAGTTGCATCTTGGAAGAGTTCTACATATAAATATCATGGACTCGATATCATGTTGTTTTTTGGAGTCTAACAGAAATAATTCACAAAATAAAATTCTCCTAAATAGGCTTTTTATTCCTCAATAGATTTTAATTTTTGTATATGATTTTCTTGTCATATAGGGTAAAAGCTCAGCAGTAGCATTTCTAGAGCATGGCGAGGACAGAACAGGAGCTAACGAGGATACAGGACTACAAAATAGAAACATCATTTTTTCTCCTACGGACACAGATGCAGGAAAACCACGGGAAATTGAAAATATAATATCTGAAGATGCACCTACAAAGTTGATCTCTGACACCATCGAGACTTGTGAAGATAACAAAGAAATTGTTATGCGAGAGAAAGAGGGCACTGAAAGAAAAGATGAGAAGCTGACCATCTCTGAATCTTTAGGAGATGAAGAAAGTGACGAAAGGCAGGACAGAAACCAGCATCAATTCAACATAGACAAGCAACTGAAATATGAAGTTTGCATGTCCAACAGAGTGCAAGAAAAGGACGAGGTAAATTATAAAAACTTTGCCACCACCAAACTGAATCATAAGCAATAACTACTAATAAGCAGAGATCTGTTGCAGGAACAAGTAATGCTTTCAGAAGGAGAGGTTATAGTGGGTGAAGCTGATACTTGTAGCAGACAAACTGAAGATGAAAATGAGAAGCCTGATTTTTCATCTCACAGCAAGGAGACGTCAGATATATCACATGGTGATGGGGTCTTGGGTATTGCAAAAGACAATGAAAACTCCACAAATATTAGAATACTAGAGAAAATCTTTACTGGCACAACCAAAAGTGAGATTTCTGAAGCAATATGTCCAAATGAAAGTGGAGAAGCCATAATATCCACAGTAAGCGAAGACATTCAACCAATGGAACAGGACTCTGAAGCAATAACAGTCCATGCTGAAATGCATGAATCAAAAGCTGGAACTGCTTCCAGTGATGTGCAGGAAACAATGGGAGTACAATATGGAGAAGAGGGAAAGGAAAATGATGATTACAAAGAAATGATAGAGATATCCACTTCCATGCAATGCGCCATTTCAACATCAAAAATCATGCAAGGATCTGCAAAGGTAATGTCAGTAGCGGTTGAAGATCAAGAAACTCAGGATCAACTCATCAAACTTCAGCACTTACCTCGTCTACCCAACATCCAGGCTTCTGAAATGGGAGAAACAGAGGAAGTTGGTCCGGTGGATCTTCAAAGAGACAGCAATATAACTGGGGATATGCAAGAGTTGGATGAAAGATCCATTGCACTATCAAATAAAGAAAATCTAGCAGAGATGGATCCAAATGAAAGCAAAGAACAAAAGGATTCAAGTTGTGGAAAAGAATTTGATAGAATTCAACAGGACCCAGTGCCAGCAATTCTCAGGCAGGAAAAAGAGAAACAGCAACAAAGAAATTCTTCAGATGCTGTCTCAGAAGCTAAAGATGCAATTTGTGAAGAAGCAAAAGTAACCGTTGATAATTGCAATGAGTTTATAGTAAATAACAATCATGTGGCATCCAATAAGGTCACTCCATCCAACATGCTTCAGGGTTCTGCAAGTGAGGCAGCACAAGACTCTAAAGATAAAAATACCCCAACTCAACACAATGAGCTACCCATTTTATCAGATTTCAAATATTCAGACATGGAAAGAACACAGGCTGATGTTGAATTGTGTGTTGAAAGAGTCGATAGTATTGATGTCACAGAGGTCGCACGAAACCTGGATGCAGTCCCTGTACATGAATCAGATAAGCAAATAATTACAGATGCAGATCTTACCAAGAATATGGATGCCTTCAATTCAGCAGTTGAAAACAAAAACATACCACAGCTGCAACAGGACACCACAGAAATTTTCCAGGCTGAAGTTGAAATACGAAAACCTTCTGGACTTGAGCAAGAGGAAGCAAAATGTGGTCAAGAGGAAAGAACAACTGACGAAACAAGTGCATCAACTAATAAGTCTGCGTCCACAGAGATAGCTAAGCCTTCATTATCAGACCTTCTTCAGGGCCCCGTGAAAGAATCCTCGGAAATGGCTGATCATCATGCTGAAGGAAGAAAGTTAGCAGAACAGAAAGAAGAGCTGAAGGCAGGAAAAACAGAAGAGGCCAAACATGAAGAGGAAAAATACGGTCATGAGGAATCAATCGAACAGAAAATATCTGACTTGGGCTCTGAAGCTCCCGTCATGGTGGATGCAGGAGACGTGGATGCCAAAATTGCTCATAAGAAATCACATAACATTCTGTCAGGAGTAGGATCCAAAATGAAGCACTCAATTGCCAAGGTAAAGAAAGCCATCACCGGTAAGTCCTCTCATCCAAAGCCACCACCGCCAAAAGAAAGTGTGGAATATTAAATAAGTTCCATCAGTTCAACTACAGTCCAAAGTATTCTGAATTTTCAAAGTTTGTGCTTGATTGTGGAAAAGGTTTTGTTAGTTTGTTTGATTATTCTTTTACATATTACTAGATTTGTATATGGTGTGCAGTATTTCAGTATGTAATTCTTATATTGGAGTGTTATAAACAGATATCTATTTTCTTGTGGATCAATAGTCACGTACTTTCCATCAATAGATACAAATCTGGAAGAACAATACCGCAGAAAACGAAATGAATAGTGCCCTATCATTATCAATATATCACAAAGAAATTGAAATGACCAAACTATAAAACTATTAATATTTACATACGCATCGATTATGATTAATATATTCAAATTGGGAGATCTTATTGAACCGTAAATCTCTCATGAATTGCACATTGTATAGTTTGTGAAGGATAGAGTCCATCAATTGTAGTCCAGAATAGTATTATCAGTAATTTAGGTACACGTCAATCTGTGTACAGAGGGTGAAAAAAGGAGCTCACTTGATTTCTGTATGGAATTTTGCATGGATCTGTTGTGCAGGGAAGAATATGTATATATGCCCTTTCGCGGTTTCGCCATTATCTTTTGGAGAAATTTCTCTGTTCACTTCTGGTTTGAACTTGGATCGTAATAACTTGTCTAAATGGTCTCTGACTTCCATTGCCACTAAAATTTAGGACGCGGAGTTTTGAGCACTAATTTTCATTCGCATTATTCAAATTCATTTTCAACCACGTAATCTTCAATAAAATAATATTTTAATATTAGTTTTAAATTTTTCCTTCTTTTTTAATCATACATTCTCCATCAATCTATTATTTTAAAATACATTCTTCCAAAATGATGTCACACCCTAAATTTATCAAAACGTTGAACATTATTTGCTACTTTAATATTAGTTTTAAATTTGTAACTGAATTAGTGATATGGCTAATGGAATGCATACGTGACATTTCATCACGTTGTTAACCAATTGTCCCGTTTTCAATTGCTGCACTAAACTTTAAAAAACGTCTTCAATTGTTCACTAAACTTTAAGGTGGTCGAATTTTGTTCACTAAACTTATAAAAATGAAGTCGACATATTATTCATTAAAAAATATGTACCACAATCTCACATGTCGCATAAAAATAATAAAGTGAATAAACAAATCCAAATTGTTGATTCCACGAGAAATGATTACTCGATTACACAATAGTTATATTTAATTTTAACATGCTTTGTAGAATTTTAAGTTATTTTCATAAGTTGAAAAACTCAAATTTATTGTGGGTTTCGTTGTAAAATTCATTAAATTAAATTTATTAAAATTCAGATTTTAATTAAATTTATTGTGTATTTCATTGTAAAATTCATTTAATTAAATTTATTGTGTGTTTCATTGCAAAAACTAAATATTGATTTAATTTTAACAATGAAACACACAATAAATGTGAGTTTTTCAAATGATGAAATTAGTTTATAACTCTACAAAAGGACTATACTACATGTATCAAATTTTTTTACCTAATCCCCTACCGACTACTCACGATAGGGGGTGGGGATCACATCTTGAGATTTTTTTATTCACGCAGGGCCCGCGTGCATGTGAGACGGGGTAAACAATTCGGTAGATATTTTTTTGTACAAATATCTTTATCCTTCTACAAAAATATGTTAAAAATAAATCTAACTATTATGTAATCGAATATTCATTTCTCGTGAGATCGACAATCTGGACTCGTTTGTCCACTTTATTACTTTTAAGCGATCCTATGATTGTGTTACATATTTTTTAACGAACAATATGTTGATGTCATTTTTATAAGTTTAGTGACCAAAATTCGACCACGTTAAAATTCAATGAGCAATTAAATACGTTTTCCAAAATTTGGTGATCAATCGAAAATATTTATTTAAAGTTCATTGAACAATCGAAAACGAGACGTTTGTTAACGGCATGACGAGGTGTCATATGTACATTCTGTTAGCCACATCACTAATTCTGTTAAAGATTTGGAATGGATGTTAAGGTTGTGAGTAACATTCAACATTTTGATAAGTTTAGTGGTAAAAAATCAACATCTTAAACTTTAGTGAACAATAGAAGATATAGACATAAGTTTAACGATACAATTAACTCGAAATCTGACTTGGCTAACTTATAAGTTGTACTGTATATAGACTGGGCTGACGCGAACGTCGCTGCGCGCCTAGTTGAACAGCATGCATCATAATCATCCCACCATTTCGAAGAGTAAAAAAAAAATTGCTATTAGATTATTTCGAATTTAGCTATGTTGTTCACGTAAAAATAGGGAAAATTGCATCTTTTATCTCAATTTATAGAATTTGTGTCAACTTGGTTCTCAACCTTCTATGTTTTTTAATTTTTGTCAAACTTTCTATTAAATTGATATTTGCAAAGCATGCAAGGAACCATTTGGAAACAAAAAGTATATAAATATGCCTAGTTTGGATTAAAATCAAATTAAAATTTTAAATCAAAGTCAATTGTTTTTAACTACATATTTCATGAGATTCACAACTTTTCAACTACACGTTTCACCAACTTTAATCAGAATATACTAAAAATATGATTTAAATTTACACCAAATAGATGCAAAATAGAGTCCATGTTCAAAAAAACATAGTATGTTTGGCATCCATTCTCTAAAATTAATTTTTTTCTCAAATTCATTTTCGACTACATATTCTATGAGATTTACAACTTTTGTCAATTTCAATTACATGTTTAACCCTTGTTTGGTACCCATTATTTTCAAAATATATTTCTCTCTCTTATTTTGAACCACACATTATTTAATAAAATAATATTACATGCAAATTTAAAATTTTTCCTTATTTTTTAATTACATATTTTCTAACGAAATATTATTTCAAAATGTATTTTGGACAAAACAGGCGCTTAATCAATTTTATCAAAATCTATTACTTAGCTAAACCAAACAAGGTCTATAATCCATTTTGAGTCTCAATACTTTAGTATGAATTTTGTAAAAAATTAGGGGATGTTCTCTTCGTGTTCTAGTTTTTAGTTTTCAATTCATTTTCAATTTTGTATTTTGAGTGTCTATTTTGAAATTACTGAAAATACGTTTTTTTTGTCATTCTGGAAAACTGTTTCTCAAAACAGAAAATTGAAAAACGCGTTTACTTTGAAATCTTTAGAATCTTTTTTTATAAGTAGTCTTTGTCGTGCAATCGGGCTGAAATTTTCGTTAAAGTAATATTAGTGTATTAGATGTGTTGGATTCTCGTGTAACAAACATCATCAGATGTTTGACTACAATGAAGAATTTTTTTTTTTGAATATGCAAAGATTTCCAAAGTATAAAAAAGTCATTTATATGTTGAATAAAGACAATTAAAGTTACGGGTTGAAATTAAGATGAACAAATGGTGGTAGGACATAAAATTAAGATGAACAAATATATGGAAACATTTTAATCAGTATTGAAATGGAATGAAATCGAAAGCCGATAAAATGATAGATAACATCAAATACTAGATCAAAATGGTCGATGCGGGTACATGTGTATTTTCTCGTATAGCCCTAAAGTCTTGTACGGGCTCGGACGTAGACTGGCAACTCAAGAACCCTCCGCGCAGCGCTGACTAATCTCTGCGCTGCATGGAGATGCACGAAGATTGCTCTTCGCGCTGCGTGGAGATTGCTTTCCACGCAGCGAGGAAAGCAGTGCGCGGAGCTCTCTTAGTGTAGAGAGACTGCTCTCCACGCAGCGAGGAGAGCAATCTCTTCGGGTGCTGCACGTAGAGAAGTTTGAGATGAGTGTCCGACATGCAAAGCCTAAACGCTTTTGGTAGTTAAATGTTTAAATGGTATTTTGAAACACAATTATGTCAATAACAAAAAAGATATCAAAATATTTAAAGCAACCTTTTTCACAACTCATAAATATGACTTCATAAAAGATGCAGAAGAAGTCTACAATGGTGCTTCTAGCCTCCATATGTACATGTTGAGATCTCATGTTCAAAATAGATGGCCATAAAATATTGAAATATTTTTTTCCAAATATAAAAAATACAACCTAAATTAAATTTGGTTAAACGGTTCAATAGATACCATTAGAGTCTTAAGTGTCATGGCAAAACAAACAGACACTAAACAAAATATAAAATAAATCCACGGAATCATGTACGATGTCTTGAGTAGTCATTCCACATTTGAATAGCAATTTGATCCCTGACTTGTTCCATTTGAGCTGTTTGACTAGCATCAAAATGTATGACTTCTTGATCTTGACTTGACTTCGGTATATCTTGAAATACCATATTTTCCTCTGAATACTCAGCGAACAACTTATCTAAAGCGTGTTCTTAGCTAATGAAGTCGTGTATTATGCAACGTGCAGTAGGGACTTGTCTTTGCCTACTAAGTGGATAATTGGTAATCAATTTCAAAATAGGAAATCTTGCCTTTAAACTCCAATGCAACGCTCAATAAAGTTACGGTACAAGGAGTGTATATAGTTGAACAATTCTTCATTTCTACATAGTCTTCCCCGTCCAACATAGTCGATGATATCTTTGAACTCGATAAGGGGCAAGAAATCCAGTCTTGTTTGGATAGCTAGAATCAACAAGGTAAAAATGATCTGCAAAATAAAATAAAAAAAGACTTACATAGTGTAACACTGTAGGTACATTCACAATAATTATTTGAAGTATAAAAATATACCTTCCCGTGGCATTTGGAAAGTTGTTCGAGATTCTTGTACCGTGTCATCGAATACTCGCAAATCATTAACAGTACCTTCCCAGTCAGAATACACAAATGTGAATTTCATATCAAAATCACATGTCAACATCACATTTTGTGTTACATTAGTTTTCCTTCCACGAAAAGATTTTTGCCGCGATGCAGGTGCCCAAGCTGCAACATGTATACCATCTATTACGTCTATACAATCCTTAAAGAAATGATATTTCCGCAAAAATCCGCTCATGCACAACGTCTTGATTTGTCGGACGGATTATCTTAGTGCCAAATGAACAAACATCCCTTACAACTCGTTTAAATCATTTGTGTATCGTGTTGTTGGAGTGTCTAAACCTATCACCAATATTACTGTATCGTGTAGTATGCTCTATAATCATAAGAAACGTAGCAACACCTTCCCCGACGCTCAAATTTTTTCCGTCTGTCAACTGCCCTTTCTCTTTCAAAATATCAAAAAACTTCATGAACACATGTTTCTTCATACGAAAATTACGATAGCACACGTCCAGATTTCCATTCGAAATTTATAGCATATACATTTTTCCAGTAAACAATGATGTTCTACAAGGTCTCCTACTGATGGTACTTCCTTTGTTGGCAACAAAGCAATTAAGCATCATTAATCTCCAAAATTTGTGTCAAAATCATCCATAATAACAAATCATCATCACTTGAATCTTCATCAATGGAATCATCAATACTCACATTATTATCCACATTTGATTCATTGGATATACTGTGAAGATAATATATCCGTAGTAATTATCATAAGTCGTATCAACCATCATTGATTCAAATAAAACAAGCAATCGTACATTGAGAAATTAAAGAAAAATTAACATCATTTCTACAACCAACGACTTCTATAACCAACAGCATCACTAAGTTCATAAATGAAAACAGTAAAACATCACCGAGAAATGGTACAATGTTCTTGCAACTGTGAACATAACACATTACTTCAACCTTCAACATTACAAATTAAAACAAAAAGACACTGGAGAAATTAGAACAACAATCATATCAAAGTAGTTCCAAGATAGGTCATCTCCTTACTTCCGGCATCTTCACAAATGACAGCCTGAAATTATGATCCTTAAAAGCCTTTATTGCTTTCATATAAGTCTCATTGGACACCCCTTCCATATTAACATCTTGATTTGTCGGATAGATTATCTCAGTGCCAAATAAAGAAATAGCCCTTAAAACTCATTTAAACCATTCGTGTATCGTGTTGTTGGAATGTTGAAACCTATCACCAATAATACTATATCATGTAGTGTGCCATATAATCTTTATAGATATAGCAACACGCTCCTCGACACTCACTTTTTTCCATCTTTCAAGAACCCTTTCTCTTTCAAAATATCACAAAAAATCATGAAAACATGTTTCTGCATACGAAAATTATGATAGCACACGTCCAGATGTCCATTCCGAATTTCTAGCTTGTACATTTTTTTCCCATAAGCAATGATGTTCTACAATGTCTCCCGTCGATGGTACTTCCTTTCTTGGAAACAAAGCAATTAAGCATCATTAAATCTCCAAAATTTAAGTCAAAAGCATCCATAAATAACAAATCATCATCACTCGAATCTTCATCAATGGAATCATTGGTACTCACATCATCATCCACATTTGATTCACTGGCCATACTGCGAACAAAACATATCCATAGTAATTATCATAAATCATATCAACCATCATTGATTCAAATAAAACAAGCAATCAAACATTGAGAAATTAAAGAAAAATTAACAACATCATTTCTACAATCAACAACATCACTAAGAGTATAAATGAAGACAATACAACATCACCAAGAAAGGAAAAAAAGTACTTGGAGTTGTGAAAATAATACAGTACTTCAACCTTCAACATCACAAATTAAAACAACAAGATACTAGAGAAATTAAACAATAATCATATCGAAGTAGTTCCAAGATAGGTCATCTCCTTGCTTCTGGCATTTTCACAAATGACACCCTGAAATCAAAATCCTTAAAAGCATTTATTGGTTTCATATAAACTTCATTGGACACCCCTTCCATATTGTTTAAGATGTCCAAGCAAATAACATTTGAATAAGGATTCAGACTATTAATTTCACCGTCCGATTAATTACAAGATTTCCCTTGGATCTTTGCAAGCTTTTCTTTTAGGTAAGGTGTTCCAAGTTCAATTTCTTCGTTCCTCATACTAACTGTAGATTACCACTATGCCATGCAGGTATCTAGTTTATCACTTTTACCGACCTTAGGTTTCTTATTTTGACGTTCGCCTGATGTACCAATTTTCTTACGCCGACGAGTGTTTGAAACCTCATCACTTCATCATCATCTTCCACATGTACATGCACTCCCTTATTCAAAAGATCATCTTCTAGCTGCCTTTCTTCCTCTAATGTGTTTGGGAGTGAGTGGAGGCATTGCCTAATCCACCAGTAGCTGTAGTCCCGCTAAATATCTCTGCAAGAGTGTGGTAGTGCTCACATCATTCACTCTTGAACATTTTGTAATCCGACTTATTAATCTACCATTGAAAAAAGAAGTCACATTGTCATAGTGTTCAACAAAAAGGGTACACTTGATAAGATAAAACAACTAATAATGAAAATATTCTTTAATAAATACATATACCGTATAAAAGTATTGTCAAACTTCCTTTGCAGCATTAACTTTGTTGGTATTTGGATCTCATGTAACACTTGTATGTCCCAAAATTTCGAAGAACATGCGATGAATCTTACGTAAGCGGTTCCACTTTCCCTTTAATCTACCTATGCCATAATCCATTTTTGTTGAAACTATTATGGCTTCATTGATCTTGCCCCATTCGTCTTTCGTGAACGTAGAACATTACAATTCGTTTGATTTCACTTTCTAGTAAAGAATTTCGATAAAAGCGTGTTGATTATCATCTGACTATGACATTGGTTTCTTATTCTTAACTCTGTGACCACCTATGTTTTATATTGAATATAAATCAAATTATCAAGATATATATAAGTCCTTCCATGTGCATATATCAATGTATTTAATTATAGTCACATACCACAAATTCTATAAAACATAAAAGTAAGAATGATGATCATATCCCAATACAAAAAAAATAAGATTAAATTATAGAAACAGAGAGAACTATAAGAACACAAGTCTGGAATAAATAGAAAGGAACCACAAGCATAACACAAAAGCACATAAACAATGAAATTATAGAACAAATGCAACATTGTCATGAATTATATGAAATGTTCAACTAAATCCATAGAGGACTCACATTATCAAATCAATATTCAAACCCAACACAAATTCAATTAAAGATTTACTTACGTGCTGATGTTGAGGCAACGAGTAAACGATAGGGAAAGCAGGATAAATAGGTAAAGCCACATGCATGCAGGTGGCAGAGGAGCGGCACCAATGTACATAACATGTACTGGAGTTTGTTGTTGACCTATGGGTGATTTCATCCTCAATGTTTTGATTATAACAAACAAGATTAATATTGTTTCTAACAATTGATTTTGAGTGATGATATTTCAATGTTAAAATCTATCGAGTATTGTCAAAATCAACACATCATAAATCGGACTCGAAATGAAGATCAAAGTGAAAGTTAAGCATTCAAGTCAAATCATTCGAGACGAGAGCTTAAAAGATCAAAATCAAGACTATCAAATCGGGCTCATGAAGAATGTCAAGATNATGAAAGAAACTTCGAAGCAAGATCAAAAATTAGACTTTCGAGATCATATGTAAAAGTATAACACTTTGATCTTTAGTAATGAAGACAATAGCTCAAAAATCATTTGGTGCACAAAGTTATTTTCATATCATTTGCATAAAATATTTTTGATCAAAAGTAATATTGATTTTTCAAAGTGATATTTGAATTTAGATCACATTTTTTATATAAAAAAAGTCAATGGTCAAAAGTCAACGATCACGGTCAATCGAACGTCGGTACGTCATACTGGACGTTCGGTACTGCGGTAACGGTCAGTTGTTTACCGTTCTGACGCAACGGCTAGTTGATCGTCCGGTACGTAGCGGACGTCCGGTACGGTGGGTCCGGTAGGACATATTTTTGCCCGTTGCATTGCTATAAATACCACATCTTCTTGCATTCAAAATATACACTTCTAAAAAATTATAGAGAGGTTCTTTTGAGATAAAATATGGCAAAATTAGGCCATGTACGGTCCACTTATTAAAAAATTGATTAATACACTTTAAATTTTTTAAGTTTATATTAACTTTAACTGATCGTAAAATTTACTGTTACAATAACCAAATAAGACATAAACTAATCTAATCCCACCACCACCTCACCATTCATGCCATTCATTTGATTCTTGCAAAGGAATGCGTAGATCGACATAAAAACATGACACACAAATGAAGAGGATAATTCGTTTTGCCTCTCGCCACTCGTTACCATACCAAATTTTACTATTAATCATTCACGAATCAATCCCAACCAAATGCTAAATCTGTTATTTCTTTTTGGCAAT
Organism: Fraxinus ornus; assembly: GCA_903798235.1. Lineage (NCBI taxonomy): Eukaryota > Viridiplantae > Streptophyta > Magnoliopsida > Lamiales > Oleaceae > Fraxinus > Fraxinus ornus. Next base: position 855 of record CAIGRF010310944.1, on the reverse strand, counting down.
TTTCGGCCAATACGCTATTGGTGTTTTTACCGCATTCCTCGTCGTCATGATATGTGGTGTTTTTCGACTTCGATTTCATGTACGTTGTTTACATCTCTCGCTCACGAATCTTTTCTTGGGTAATATTTATTTGATGAAAAATACTGGAATCCATTGTGAAATCGTGAATTAGATGACGGGTTTAGGCGTTTTGAATGAAAAATGATTGAGTTCTGGTTTTTTGTTTTCTTTTTTTTTGGTATAAATTCATAGTTTAATCAGAAAAGAATTAGTTGTGGACCTTGTGGTTTTTATGTAATCGTTTCGAGATCATCAGTGAAGACACCCATTGTTGCACTAGTATTTATTTACATCTTGAGTGTATAATTTGCATCTTATGCCTATGGTTAAAATTCTTAAATTGCTAGCTTAATTTTTAAAGATTTGAATTTGATTTGAACTGTCAGGTACGATTTCTTGTTCGATTATGTTCTTTAATTTATGATTTTGGATTTTGTCGGGATTATTATGTATCATTTTGCTCATGAAGCAATCATTCTCAAATTCAATTTCTTATTAGAGATGTTATTTGATAGTTTTGGTCATTTACTTTCCTGTTAATGGAGATGTTGTATGTTTAATAGCTACTGGATGAATTCGAAACTGAAATTGAACTCGTAGAGAAAGTTGTGTGGGTGGAGAGGAAGGATAGCTTCTGGTTCTTCTAAGGTATGAAACTAGTAAAGGAATTGCTGATTTCTTTCTAAGGGTAATTTGGTTAGATTCGTGTTTTGCTACAAGCGGAAAAGGGAAGAAGAAAACTCATTACTGCTTTTTAATTTTGCCTTTTGCACTTATAAATCTGGAATTTTATAA
>CAIGRF010310813.1:0-11322 GCA_903798235.1 Fraxinus ornus | reverse complement strand
GTTAGTGTTGCGTTAGCCAATTTATTGAGGAGTATATTAGCAATTAAGTTATGGAAATTTTTTATTGGCTCTATCATTGTGAATCAGAAATTAGAATTCACATTTATTTTGAAACAGACTTCTCTGAATTCTGAATAACTTTTAGCCCCTGTTTGTCCGACATTATTTTTTTCATTCTCGTTCTTCTAGTCATTGTTCAATAAAATAATATTTTCTATCATATCAATAACTTTTCCTTCTTTTTCAACCACATATTTATCATCACGTTACTTCAAAAAAATGCATTCTTTCATTTTAATGTGCACCAAACACACTAATGGTTGAATGCTGATGATTGTATTATGATCAATTGACTCCTCGACCAATTTAAATCTATCTCAATTTAAGCAGACTATTTTTGGGAATTATCCATTTCATTTATGCACTGGAAGGCGGGCGCTGCTTGAAACTGCAATATTTATCATTTTCTGTACAGTGTAGGAGATATTTCGTGTCCTGATTCATGTTTGTTTCCTCTTATAAGGGGGAAAATTCACTGAAAAATCATAGATAATTTGCTATTCTTGACTGCATGAGGATGCAGGTTTATGACTATGGTGATGTCTTGTTGGATATTCCAAGCTTCTTTGATATTGTGAAGAATTTCTATATAGAATCATATCACCTTCTTTTTAGGACCCTAGGAAATTGATTGTTAGCTGCTAAAAATTATGATTCCACTATTCCTTATTTTACATTTATCCTGGTTTTTTCACCTGTATATACTATCTACCATTCTAATGTAGCGTAAAGAAAGCTCTTTTGTACAACAAACCAAAATAGAAAATTGATTGTAAGCCGCTAAAAATTGTTTGTCGACTATTATTCCTTATCTTACATTTATCCTGGCTCTTTCACCTGTCTATCTCCCATTCTAATGTAGCATAAAGAAAGCTCATTTATCCAGCAAACCGAAGAAAGGGAAGCATAACAAATGGTCAAAATATGAGTGGCGAGGCATGGTTTCCCTTTGGCCTTCTACTTCATGAAACTTGTTGTGATTAAATAGATCGAGGCAAATAATGGAAATTTGTGGAGAGTGGGGAATCTGTAACTGTTTAGTGGGATTTATCTGTTCGAGCCATGAGATAATTTAATAGAATCCTTTGCATAATCCTTTTTGTGAAATGCTATTTCAACATGTCACTTACCAAGTTATCCTGATTCTGAAGTTGTTCAGTTCTAATAGACTAGACAGGTCTGCTGACTACTAGGTTTAATGGCTGTCAAGGTTAGTACTGGTAAATGACGTGGAATCATATCTAACTTTCCTCTGATAAGATTTCGTGGAACTCACATAGCATTATTGGTAGAGTATTCAATTTTATCATTTCCCATAATATTTTCTTAAATATTATAGTTGCTTCTTTTCTCCTTTTTTAAGGGCTTGTATGTTCGTTCAAGATTCACAATTAATCCCAATAAGGTTTATAGAATGGCCATAAGGAAACTAAATAATCTGTTGGAATCCTCATGTTTATGGGTGCTCCCTTAGGACAAATTTGAGAGTATACGTGATGTCAGGAGGTGGTATTACACTTGAGAACTTCTGGCGAGATTTAGAAGAAAAATATGTTATTTTTTTTTTTCAATACAAGATTCGGAGAGGAAGAGCTTGGTAGTTGTTGAAGTTATGCAGAAGAAAGGCCAAGTTTTCCTCTGTACTGGCTGCTCGTGTATTCCTTTACTCGAAGCAACTTTGTCTGTATATGAGTGATTGGCTCATTGATTTGTCTTGCTTTTTGAATGTCCTTGTGCAAGTCAAGGTTGTAATTGTAGTCAAGAAAACTGTGTTGCATATGTCAAGACGTTTTTTAAGCATGGGGTAACAGTTGTTCCTACATGATAGGGGTTAAAAGTAGTTTAAATTTTACTGGAGAAGCCAGATGCCATTGAATATTATGCAGTTAACATTGCTCTTAATTATCTGCAGTTTGAGATGCAATTATTGGGATGAAGAACATGACTGGCTGGAATGCTGAAGGGAACTTCAAAAAGCTGAAAGTAAGCACCCTGAAGAAACTGATTCACTGTAATTTCTCAATAGGAGTTCTCATTTTTTGTTGTTCATTGCAATGAAAGGTTAGGTCCTTTATCTTCGAAAGAAGATGTATTTGATGTGCAGGCATGTTGTTATCTTTCTAAGATTTTTGAAACTCTGAATTCCAATGCCTTTGTGCATGAATTTTCGATATGGCAAACATTAGACCATATGGTTAATACTGAAGTAACGCTTTATGATTCCCAGATATCTTCGTTTGTGCTGTACCGAGTTGTGTTGGCCCATTACATTATTAAGTGGTCCTTGAAACTGGCACGGCATGGCCTGTGTCAGTCGAACCAATGGTTGGACATTGAATTAGAACTCTGCTAAAATCAGTTCCATCACACGCGATCTTCTGATAATTAGGACCCGCGATGGTTTATTCAAAAGTAAAACTGATTTTTGTTGATTTGTGAATTATTTCTTTCCTTTTACATCTATTAGCTATGTATTTACTGCGAATGAGGTAATGGTGTCTGGTAAAAGGTCATACTTCGTTTGTTGAGCTATAGTTATTATAATATGAACTCGTTGCTCGTCACGATTTTGAATTTAAGATAAGAGAGCTAGCTAAGTTGGTGTCACGTTACGCTTTAACTTGAAGAGAACTATATGTTGTACACTCGTGTTGGTGCTCAACTATCTTTGTTGAATGCAAAAGACTTGACATGGTCAAGCATACGAGTATCTAAGAATAGATAGATTTCACAAACCCCATAGCGTTCAACTATCTTCGTCTCCAACCTTTGATAAATTATCTGCATGCATCCGAATAGATAGGTTTCACTAACTCCATACCTTTGTCAATCTAATTAAAAAAATAGTAAAACGATAATTCATTAATTTATTCGAAATATTACAAAAATAAAATATTCATAAAAAGGAAAAGAATTCCAAAATAATTATATAAAAATATCATTATTCATCTTCTTTACACCATTTTTGACGGTACAAGGAGGACCTTTTGGCAGAATTTGAGAGGGAGGAGTTACCCCGTTCTGCGTTTTCTTCCCCATTTTCTGCCATTGTTGGCAACTTTTATTTTTGTATTCTTTCCATGTTTATGAATTTTCTTTTTTATATATTTTAATTAAAAATAATGAATCATCATTTTATTCTTTTTTTTAATGGTCAAAGGGGTTGGCTAACGGAGAATTGGATGTCATCCATTTATTTAGTAGTACGTTGCCAATTATCAAAGGTTGGGGATCTAATTGTCCAAAAAAAAAAAAGACTGGGGGCATAAGTGCAAAAGTAATTATATACTTGTCTACATTTTTAAGGATATGTAACTTGCCTCTCCATTCAAATCTCTTTTTAGAATTTCGGTCTTGATTGGTTCACGAGATTGAGCAGTACATATTAAAATTTTTATTGTCATTCTTCTACTCATTTTCAATCACACATTCTTTTAATAAAATAATATTTTTCATTACATCAATAACTTTTTATTCTTTTTCAACCATACATTCTCCATCAATTTAATTAATATCTCAGAATACATTCTTCTAAAATAATGTGGTTCAAACACACCTTGAATGGTCAATCCTCCTCGAAGTCTCTATTCGATTCTTCTATAAGAATATTAAGGTTCTGTTTGGTACGGATTAAAATCATATTTTAATTTAAGTCAAAATCAAACAATCAATATTAATCACATCTTTCATGGGTTCCGCAGCTTTTCAACCATATATTTCAAAAATTTCTATTACAATATACTAAAATATAATTTTAATCCATACCAAACACCATCTAAGCTGAGTATGCAAGTCATGTGTCGAGATGTACCAGAAAGGATAAAAGAATTGAAAGCAATGTAATAGGCGAAGTAATAACTAGATTATCGCATAGAAGAGTCAACACCGGAGTTTTTTTCTGGCACACTAAGCCCCCGTTTTTTTATATATTAAAATTAATTTTTTAATAAAAAAGTTAATAAAATGTATAATTAAAAAGTTGATAAAAATTGTGTGAATAAATCAAGTTAAGGTCAAAGACTCAAATTGTGCTAAGTCGGTAGATCTCTCATACGAACTTTTTCTTTCCTTGCCGACTGCCGTAAACAGCAAAGAATATTAGCTCAGCTTATGCGTAACATTATTGGGAAAATTACAGACATGTACAAGGAATCTTCAAGCATACCCATCCTTTGTCTCACACGTGTCTTCTTAAATGTCACGTGTCGTCTTCAACTTGTCCAGCGACACGTGGCACAAACCCATTTCGTCCCCCCAACTCAACTCTACATAAACCCATCACTTCCACAACATTTTATATTGAAACATGGAGAGAGCTCTTTCTAGTCATGTCAAAACACCTATTTTACTTAAGCCAAAAATAAGTAATTATTCTTCCATTCGTCACGAGCATAGATTTGCTATGAACCGTAAATTCTTTGGGACTTTGAAGTGTAGTAAAGCGGGTACTGCAGGTTGGGAACTGGAGAGGAAATTGCAGAAGGAGATGAATATGGAAGAAGATATTGTAGGGAATTGGAAGGAGAATTGCAGAGAGAGTGGTGGGGTGGTTGAGCTTATGGAGTGCTTAGAAAGAGAAGCAATTATGGGGGAAGATGAAGGAAAAGAAGCTGCTGATTACAATAGGAGGGCCCAAATCTTTGACAGTAGTTCCAGAGTTTTCAAGGCTCTAAAAGAAAGCACACATGATTGATTCTTGATTTTAATTGGCTTATTTATAAATTATAATTACTTATTTTTGCTTTTCGAAAAAGACTATACCATGTCCAATACATAGTTGATAATAAAAGTATGTGACATCAATAAAATTTCTTATGTTTGGTTATACTCATCTTAGCCAAGCATGCTCAAAGATGTTACCCAAGTTTTTGCGTTTTGAAATAAACAATCTATCTATATATGAATGATAAAACCGAAGGAAGAATCTGTTCTTCAAAACTTTCATTCCTGCGATAAGCAAGATTCTAGCCTAATTCGAGTTTGCTGCTCCAACCATTACTGAACATACCTATGCCGTTTAGTACTTCACGTGCTTGTGTTGCGTATGATATAATTTCATGGTGGATCAATTTCAATGAGCCTTTCAAACTAGAACTCTTAGAATATACTATACAGCTTTTTCAATAAAAGCTAATTTTTCGTTCAATTTTTGAATAACATTTTTCACATCGTTTGTGTGTTTCGAATACAAAGTCTCGTTCGAAGCTTTAGATAATAGTGCTATTAAAATATTGAGCCCTAATGGTATATCGTACGCCTTCCACCAATTCGCCGAGCGAATAAGTCAACTTTATAAGGCCGCCAGCTTGGTGGGGTGGCTCCTCTGTTTTGGTATTAGGAATTAAATGACTAAAATGGTGTTTGGTGAAAATTAAAATTAGATTTTTAATAGATTGTGATAAAAAATTTTGAAACGTGAAGTTGAAAAGTTGTAGTATCCATGAAAGATGTTAACTTTGACTTAGATTAAGATCAAATTTTAATCCGGACCAAAGAGAGGCCAAAGCTAACATGAAACACATACCATGACAATACAATATCTCAAATATTAAGTCCTCGTAATAAATTCTTCTACAACAAATTAGCCTTATGTTCATGTGCAGGCGTACAGAAAATACACCTAATAAAGAACGAACTAATTAAGGCTACCAAGCTAGTCATCTAACGCTGAGAAAAATCCAAATTCAACAGAATTTCCAGCGGTTATTGCAGTTTACGCATGTCACGTATGTAGTCATGGGTTCATCTGCACTTCGAGTCTGCATCTGGTAGTACGTAGTTTCCTTCTTCTTGCACCTACCACAGGTGAATTGGTCAGTACTTGCCTGTGGAGCGGCTCCACGCTCACATTCAAACAGTGCCTTTTGTTTTATTTTCTCATTTTGCATTTGCCTCGAATCACTGGCCATTTCTTCTGGTGTCAGTTCAAGAATGGCATGTGGCTCAAACTGCCCGAGGAGAACTTTTCTCCGAAAATCTGGATTTTTTGGGTCCTTCATATTGAACATTATCGATCTATATTTCATCTTCTGAGCACCAGTGGATTTACCCCACTTTTCAAACATCGCAGTCTCCACTAAAACAGCCACTCGATAAGGATCAGATGCGCTCGCTTGATCTCTTAGATCATCATCGACCTCGCTCGAGACTTTGCACAAAGCCTCTGCAAGAAGTTCCCGGATTTTGTCCCTCACCGAATCCTTGCAATAAACTAGAGAAGTCAGCTTTGGAGGACCAACAGAGTCTGATGCCAGTTTTTGCCTATCAGAACTCGGCTTTTCTTCTTTAATTCTTTTTTCATTCTGTACGAATTCTCCAGCAGCATACTTTGATGTCTGGACATCATCCCTCTCAACATTTTTCCCATTTGAGGTAGTTCCCAACTTCATTAACTTCTCAGAATTTGGTGTGCCAGTAGTCGTATTACTTCTCTTCAACTTCCCATTCCCATTGTCTGTTGACGGCCCCTGCTCAACCTTCACGGAGCTTGACCTCTGAAACTTCCTGCTCCCATCAGTTTCAGCACCCTTTGGCTCAGTTTTCACAGAATCCTTGTTATTAAGGATTCCGTTCTCGTTGTTTTTCGTTGTTTCCTTGACGATTATATCCTTCCACACATCAACCACATCAGAAGCCAGAGCCTTAATCTTATGGCTTTTATGTTTTGTCAGTTGCCGGAGGCGTTTCCCAACCTAAAACACAAGTCTTTGCTGTTAAGAATGTGGAGAACAAGCAAGGGAAACAAAAAATAAGAAAACTTCACAGCACCAGCATATCCGTACTGGGAAAAAGCCTGCCTAGAAACTATGAATCCAAAACAACCAAAGACACGTGCAAACCCGTGAAAATGGCAAGGTGTAGTGTCTTGTGTTTTCTGTTATCTGGACCACATTTAAGGATTAAAACATATCAACCTCATGCACTGATTATTTCTTGAACTAGGTAGAACAGATGCATTTTTCTTTAGATGTAGGCCCATAAATCAGAAAACAAAAGACTATAATAGAAGAATGCCAAAGAAGAATTTAAATCAAGTTTAAGACCTTGTTTGTCATCAATCTGTGTTACAATGATTATTGATTCAGGATGAGATGTTATCAAGTGTACATTATGCACCGAGTCACCAAAGACCCCTTGAAGATTAGGTGCACAGTGAAAAGAAATTAAAAGTTTATAAAGTACAGCGAACATCATTATATTCACCGATAATTGGAGAAAATAAGTACACAAGCAATTTAAGATTTAAGATTTTATGGGCATTTCAGCAAACATAATACCAACACCACATGACAAACCAGAACAAAAATCACTGGATCAGATGAAAGGAAACCCATCAACTAAAATGGCAGGACTGGTTGTGCTTTGCACTGAGAACTATTTTCAGCTATACCATGGAACTATATATTCACTGGGAAAAGATAAATTTCACAAGTAAACAGAAAAAACCAAAGAACTATTTATGTCTATACCATAGAAATCCCATCATTCCTCCAGTAGAATTCCAGTGTTCACTAACCTAGCCCTGTATTCACACCAAGTAACCACAGCCTCTTTTTAAAACTGCCACCTACCAAGTCTTCAACCAAACCTGACACCACCACAGTCTACCTCTATATCCTCTCTCCTTTGTTAGGCTCTTAATTTTATTTATGTGAATCTACTCAAATACAACTTGCAACATGAGCCTGAATGCAAGAACTATATCTGAGCATGAATCATATAAAAAAATGTTGCAACAGTTAACCAACTCAACTGGTACATGCTTCAGTTTTAGAGAATTACGGGTTTGTTTGAGCCCCATTGTTTTGGGAGAATAGATTTTGTACCAGTAATTTTTTGGAGAACGTGGTGAAAAAGTAAGGAAAAGTCCTGTTTTTACGTGCAAAATTATTTATTGGAAGAATGCGTGGTTGAAAATGAGTTTTTTAAAGAAATGAAACAAGCGCTACAAGTGTTCAGGCTTTAAAAACCAACTAACACACGGAATCTCATTTAGAGGTAATTAGAAGTGACAACATTTCTATAAGCACTTCATCAAATCATTAGTGTGCATTTACTGGATTGCAATTCCGATAACTAAGATGAACATATCCTCCATCACATGTGTTGCAGATCTGGGACATTTTGACTTATAAACCCACAATACAAGGATTAGATCTTCCAAGTTCCAATTGATATGAAAGACATTTGCATGGATGTAAGGATATGTCAACTGGAATTGCTTCTTAAGGCAGATTTACACGTGGAGGAGGGAGCATATTTGAATTGTCTGAAATAGTATTAATCTAAGTTTACTTTTCAACAATGGACCAGGCCATCAGCTTTGAAGAAGAAATAGGTGGAATTTCAATATCACCAACCCCTTTTTACATTTCTTTGTTGTCTGTCCCTTTTTTCCTCCTCTTTTGATACTTCAACGTCGTTCAATTATGGAATCTGACTCATTAAAGGGAATGGTAAAATTTATACATCAGGAGGATGAAATCTCTCTGGTTAATAAAAGGCAAGAGAGTTGATACTAGAAGATATGGTTACAGCAGAAATGACTTGAGCACAACACTATCCTACCAAAGACAGGCCAGAAACATGATAACCAATATCTTATGAATAACTCGCGCAGACAAGGACAGCCAACTCTAATGTTTGACACAAATTTTGCCAATAGAGGTTGATTTGGAGGTGGGCGTGCCTTTCGGAGCAGTTAAATGTTCAACACAGCTAAACAAATTGATTTAGTTACAGGATGTAAAGTTGAACTCTTGCAATTTTTAATATCACAAAAGTTTCTACTTTCTAGCATTCATATCTTGTCGGCTATGCCAACAATGGCCCCAAAATAGCACTGCCTGGTGAGAAATTTTTTAAAGTAAGTCAAATGGATTAAAATGGCACTATTTTTGTTCTGAAATGACATCCAAGGACAATATTAATTAATTATCCAAATTTATTATTCGATATAAATTCTCTGAATGTCACCATTTTCCCAATAAGCCGACTCTTATTATCAAAAATTCAAAACTTGGTTACACTGGTCATAAAATATAATGTTATGTAGTAAATCAACTGTATTACAATAATATGAAAGGTAGAGAAGGTAATAAACCAGAAATAAACAGAAACTTGATATTACCTGCGTGGATACAAGGAGCTGATAATTGACGGGGAACTTGTTGAGCTGTTTTAATGCATCAAGGCACCGTTCCTCCTCCCCAGGTGATTTCTCAGCGGCATCTGCAGCCTTCTTCACTGCCTCAAAAAGCACAGTTAGCTCCTTCTCCATTACACGCAATCTATCAGATGCAAAAAAAACACCAGAAACATGCTCAAATCAGTTTCTCAAACTAAGCAAAAGAAAAAATCTCTAGTCGAAGGAAAACGAATTTATCACCACCAATTATAGAAAAAACTTTTTTAATCAGCACAATCATGGATAACTTGAGCCTTGAAATATCAAAACAAGAAAAGTCCCAAAAAACAAACCGTCTTTTAAGAGTCATTACTTCATTTTTGCAGAAAGAAAGTAACAATGGTACATGGAATTGGAGCTTCAGATCTAAGAAAGAATGAAGCCAAATTAAATTAAAACCTTACACCAAAAATATAGATCCGTTTTACGAATCACAGATAAAAATATTTCCAGAGACTGGGAACTAAATTGGGAACGTAAAAGTGAAGCTTTAAATACTAATATACAGAATTAAACGTTAAAAAATCCATCATCAAACCCTTTACGGATTAGAGAGATAATTCATACATAAAGACCGAAAAAAAAAAGGGATTAGAATTAACCCAGGGACAAAAACATTAAAGAAAATCAGCCTCTACAACAAAAAAGACGATTTTTCCTACAAATCACACGTAAATTGAAAATATTAAAAGGCATGCGGAATTAACCTTACAGAATCAGATGACCGAATGCAGGAAGAGATCGGCTAAGCACGGCTTACAACGAAATCTGAACCCTAGGTATAGGAGCGGCTACCAACTTGGTTTTGACGTTTGAAGGAGAAAATAGGGGCTGTCGCAGCACGTGTAACTTAGTCTAAATTGATCCTACGGTCAATATGCGACTACCGAATATCTTAATTCTGAGAGGATTTGCGATAAGGCGCTGTTTGCCAAAAACTTGTTAATGGTTTTTACCATTTGTACAAAAATTAATCCACAAATGCAAAGAAATCTCACAAAGGGGTGGACCCCACTGTTTATTAAAAAAATAAAAAATGCACGGCCTCATATGGTGTGAGTATTCTTGTTATTTCTATTATGTCAGAAAAAGTCAAATGGCTCTAACTTTTTAAGAGTGTGTTTGGTGCATATTAAAATGAGATAATACATTTTATTGAAGTGATGTGATGAAAAATATGTGATTGAAAAAGAAGGAAAAATTATTGATGTGATGAAAAATATTATTTTATTAAAAAATGTGGGGTTGAAAATGAGTAGAAGAATGAGAATGAAAAAATAATGTGGATCAAACAGGGGCTAAAAGTCAAAATGAGCTTTTAAAACTTAAAATTTGGATATGTTTGACTAATTTTATGAAAATGCTTTCCGTAATTAGAAGATTTTTTAAAAGAAGTCGGTCCATTGTAATTGTAATTTCCTCTAAAAGTACTTTTAAACTAAGAATTACTTCTAAAAATTAGTTTCAAACAAAAATTAAGTTAATTTCCTTCAAAAACTCTTTTATAAGAAGTAAAAATAAAAACAAAAGGCATTCCAAACGAATCTAGGGATGACAAAAAAACATATTCAACCCGATGAGCGGGAATTACCTGCCTAATCGGGTAAATGGGACTGAGGTCATTATCCTGAAACGAGTACGGGAAACATAATCTCTGTCTCGCTATCCACCCAGTATAAAATTAATTTTAAATTTAAGTTTTTTATCAAACAAAAATAAAAGATTTATCGTGATTTTTAAAAAGAATATAAGTTGTTCTTAACAATTTTTTTTTAAAAAAAAGTAATAATATTTAGCCCTTGTTTGATTTGAATTAAAATCCAATTAAAATATCAAGTGTCAAAGTCAACAATTAATTTGAACCAAACATTTTATAGGATCTGTTCGCTGAAAATATGCCGCAAGCGCACGGGTCGCGTTCAAGTAATAAAGTGGACCTTAAGAGTCCGGATTGTCGATCCCACGAGGAATGTATACTTTAGATTACTCAACTCTAATCAATTTTAATTCTAACGACAAAATAGAAACACACACAATAAAAACATGAATTTAAAAACTAACAAACTACAAAATAA